>VZTV01112603.1:2246-22174 GCA_013400875.1 Anhinga rufa | reverse complement strand
TTCCTCTGCTGATCTCTGTCAGTCTTCTGTGCATCTCTGTTCAGCTAGGGCTGTTTCTTTGCTCTCGGTGGCTTTGTTCTGCTTTCCTTTTCCGAGGAGACGGTGTTGCCATGTGCATTGTGGAGTTTCGGAGAAGGTGCTGAACCGAGTGACGGGGAAGAGCCATTCTGAGGAGTGGCTTGGAGAAGACAAACGGGAATTTGTGATGGTGTGGTTGCTCCCGGTTTCCCTCGCTGCAGCGCAACCATGCAACTGTGTCTGCCCTTAATCAGAGCAACCCCTTAAAAAGTTTTTACTGCGGTGAATTGGTGGTAGAGGAGTTTGCTCTTGCAGAATTCCTGTTTCACTTTAAGTCCAGCGTTGGTGGTTGAAGAGCAGGTGTGTGAGTGCCGTATCCTTTCTGTAAGGCAAGATTGAGATAGCAGGCTGTGAAAGTAGCATTGCAGCTGCAGGCCATGTGGCAAGCTTTAAGAGCATGTGCTTATTGTAACCAAGAAAGCATCTCAAATATTGACCTTCCAGCCTTTCCCCATCTGTACCTGTTTAACATACAGATGGGGGAAAAGCACATTTGGGCTTGGCAGGACCCCTGCCGCCCATGCGGAAGGAAAATGCTTTTAACCAGCACATAATGAACTACGCATTCTGGTTTTCACTCTCTGCTGCCCACTTCCCTCTCTGTAAAGGCGGGGGGGGGCATTTCCAGCTGTCTCCGAATAGGAGCTCCTGCAATGACAAGAGCAAGGCTTGGTCCACTCCTAGGCAAGGAAATTCTGGACAGGGTTGTATGTATTTAAAACTAGGTAGTAACATCCAAGTGTACCTTTGAAGCACAGGTGTAGCCAGCTGTGTGATACCATACCCTTTTTGATTACTCTCCCGACTCAGCTCACATGTGGTATTTGAGAGACCATGGAGCATTTTGTAGTTTTAACACTGGCCTTGCATCAACTGGGAGTTTTCCTCCTTAATCTGCAGCAGTGGCCTAGGTTTCTTTTGGCAAAGGTGTTCCTCTTTTTGAAATGTGGATGTCAAAGAGGACAGTGCATCCAGGAGAGAGCAAGAGCTACATCCACCAGTGGAAGAGGGGATGAAGGATTAATTAGGGCTGAGGATTAATTGGGATTTTCACCAACTCCAGCAGGTCCATCTGTCCTTTGCCCTTTTTATTTGGAAATACTTGGCTCACTAGCAGAAGGGTAATAAGTGGAATATCTTCTAAATAAAAATGGATCTGACTCTGTGTGGGCAAAATTCCCTTGTTGTGGACAAAGTTAGACCAGATAGCCATTAGGGACTCCTTTGGCCTTCAAATCAGTAAGACGCACGTAGACACCTAGTGCACTCAAACACTGCTGAGTATGTCAGAGGAGCAATCTGCCTTTCTGGAGCCAGCCAGGCACCTACAGGAGCTCGGGCCTCAACTTTTAGTCTGGAAGGTCCTCTGATCCCTTTTTGTGTCATGCACCACTGCTTCCCCTCTCCTTGCTTCTTAGCTTTCGGGTTTCTTTCCCTCTGCTCACTTTGCTGTAGTCAGTTGCTGTCAAGTGCAAAGATGAACGCTCACTGCCCACATGAGTAGAAGGGCAGAAGGTTGAACTTGTCAGCTCTCCCCTCTGCACGCGCATGTAGAAAGCAGGCAGGGAGCACACATTTACTCTTCTCATGAAATTAAGGTATCCTCAGTGGCTCACTGGTGTTCTCCTGCGTGCCCCCAGGGTTTGCCATCCTAGCACAGGGATGTCTGTTCCTCTGCCAGCAGAAGGATTTGCTCCTGGTCCCTAGGCAGCATTCCTGTGCATGATCCTGGTGCGTCTACCTCCAAGGGGGCTTCAATTAGAAATATATACTGTGTCCAACCATGAAAACTGTTGCCTCTCTTCCTTGATAGATCAGTGAATACTGCTGCCTGATTTTTTTCTGAGCAATAATAACATGCAGCAGTGCAACTTTCACCTTCCAATATTGTTTCAGGGAGTGGATGGCTATGAAACACTGCGGGGCTTCACAGTTTGAGTGGGAAGCAAGGTGCTATCTGTAGCCCTGCATTTTATCTATGCCGTGTTCCTGCTTTCCTAGCGACTGTTGGATTGATTTAAGTAGCTGGGATAGAGCCGGTTCCTTCCTCTGCGTTTGGGAAGGTAGAAAGGGAAGGGAGCAAGCTGGTAAAGTTGAGCCTGTCCATGAAGCAGAGCACATGAAAGAGAGGTGCCCGCTGCTGCTGCGGAGCAAGGGGTGGGTGCACTGCTGATTTAATGCATCTGGGGGAGGAGAGCAACCTGCTGCTGCTTGACTTGGCATTGATGGGGAAGGTAGTGGGAGAGCCTCTGCCACTACATCTGTTTTTCTGAAGGTGGGTGACATTGGGGTTGGGTTTTTTTTATTTTGTATTATTGTAAGTTTGTAAAGAATGTAATCTGTCTGTTGGGGGCACAAGGAGAAAATGGGGGCCTTTCTCTTTGGGTGAGGCTGTTCTTATGTTGCTGTGGTTTTTGTTGTTGGACGGGGAGGGGGTTTAGGGGCCATGGGGGCAAAAGCATGGCCCTTATCAGCTGATTGCAACTATCCCAGGGCAATGGGAGGGTGAGCTGATGCTGCGGCAGAGACCTCCCACACCAAGCTGTGAAAACGACCCCTGCCTGCATCCTTCTGTGGGGGGAATCTGACTTATGTGGGGCTCTGCACTGGGGTGTTTTGCTGTCTGGTGGGACTTAATGCTCAAGGGCTGGTCCTACTCATCTTTGGCTCGGTTAGAAACTGAGCTGGTCTGCTGTCTGTGCTGTTTAGGAAAGGCTGGATTTGATAGCCCAAATTTTTCATTGGAAGGAGTTCATGCTGGAGTTGCTCACCCCAGTGCTCCTCTCCCCAGTGGGGGCTCAGATCCTGCATCTCTCCATTGCCTGGTGCCCAGGAGCCCCAGCTCTCGCCCCCACCTCCCTCCCCGTCCTGTAGAGCACAGTGTCAGGGATCCTCTTCTCTCTCCTGCTGCTGCAAAGTTGTGTGAACTTTCCTGGTCAATACTGGAAAGGGGAATGCTATTTATTTTTATATTGTGTATATTTTGTCTTGGTCTGCTGATTACCTTTGTTCCCCAAGAGCGACAGTTACCTCAATAGTTAGTTTAATACTGTGTGTTGGGTAATTTTTTTAAAAAACTTTTTTAAAAGCTTGATCCTTGGAGGTCTGTAGATTTTATTTCCATATGAATTGGTTATTTTGTATAAAGTACATTCTTAAAATAGCAATCACCCCTGCTGTATGTGTGTTTTCTTGTCTCCTGGATGGTGTCCCTCTTCCTTTGTAAGGGGGGAGCGGATGGGGGTGGGAGGGGAACACAGAGGGCTTTTTTCAGAGAGACAAAGCCCTGGACTGCAGTCAGACCCGGCTGTACCACCTGAAAGCCATTTACAAGAGAGCACCTGGAAAGCTAATTGGGATCGTTTCCCCTTCCGAAACACATCTGTCTGCCTACAAACAGCCCAGTTGTGGAAATGAGATGGTGTCACTGCTTTCCTCCTGAGTCCCTGGTGGGCTGCAGGTTTTTCTGCAGCCCAGGTGTGCTGGAAAGCCTGCCTCCCTCCCCAAAACACTGCGCAGTCTTGGGTCGCAGGTAGTCTGTTCCCCCAAACTTGCGCGCAACCTGCCTTTGCTTTAAAGACTGTGACTGCCCTTGAGTAAAGTAACGGTGTGATGCTGCTATGAAGGAGAAACTAATTTAGCCTATGTGGTTCCCTTTTGTGCTGCTTTAATGCTAAACAGCATAGGGTATGACAGCCCTCAGGGGCTGTGAGAAGAATGGGAAGCCTTTTGAGCTCATGTGCAGTGGTCTGAATCCATACTGGACCCAAAGCAGTGCTTGCCATTTGCTCTTTATTAAATCTCCCATGTGAGATAGGCCAGTGGGTGTAGCCCCTCACAGCAGAGAGGTGCTGAAAGACTTTCTCATGAGGGTTTTGGCACGAAAACTGGGAACCAGCTGTACCATTTCATGTGGGAAGGTGCGTGCTGTCGGTGCATGAGGGCAGCTTGCACTTGGCCTTTGCTCAGCTGGTCCCTGAATAAAAAAATTTGCTCAAATTTTCTGATTCAGCAGCTTTTCATCAGGACAAAATCAAGGCTATTTTTCCCTAAAAGTTGGTGCCAGCAAAAGGAGTCACAGGGGCTGAACGGCAAAAGACCGAGTGCATGAACGTTCCCAGGCACACACTGCACGCACCTTCCCTTTCCTCCCCAGTTCTAGCTGGTGAAAGCTCTCTCCATCTCCTCCAGGGCTGGCAACAGATGCTCTTGCTCACGTTTTCCCCTCCTGCCAAAACAGCTTTGCAGAGTACCCTGCTTACACCACGGGCTCCGTCTGCCCCTCCTGCAGGAGCCTCACTGGGGCTGGGACTGCTCCTGAGCCCAGCACGCTCCCCCCAGCTCACAGCACCGAAGCTGCCTCTGCAAAGAGATGCTCACAAAACATTTCCCTGCGGCAGGAGAACCCAACACTTCCTGGCCAAACCAGAGCCCTCATCCTGTCCTCTTAGCTCTTCTTTTCCTCTGTGTGCCCTAAGCAGCAAGTTCATCCCCTGAGGTGACCAGCATTTTTCAAAGATGGGCAAACGAGCCCAAGTGAATGAATTGATCAAGAGCTGACGGTAAATCCCCAGCTCATCTCCACTCCTGGGGCTGTTCAGGGACTCACTGTACCCTCCGTGGCTTGGATGGAGAGAGACTTATCCCACAGCATACTTGCATATTTCATGCCCAAAGAAGCCTGCAGGAGCACATGTTGGCACCTTCCTGCCCCTGGGCATTTGAAGGAGCCTGAGATGTGATCTGCTGCACCCTGACAACTTGAACACCAAAACCACCAGCCGGGTATGGGAGCTGCCCCTGCTGCCCATGCCAGGCAGGTGAAGCCAAGCATCCCAGTGGGTGCTTCCTGGCATGGACGCGACTCCAGGCCCTGTAAGGCTGTTTGAGGACACTGGCTCCTCTGAGCGGGGGTGAGGTAAGTTGTCCCCAGGGGCAAGCAAAGGGCTGTTATCTGTCACGTATCCCCCTTCCCCCTCTCCCCTCCGCGGGGGCCAGAGTTCGGGGTGACGAGAGCAAGCTGTCCAATTTAGGAAGGGGAGGAATTCGGTTGCCCCATCAGTCCCAGGAAGCGTTTGGGTCAGAGGGGATTGACAGGGGGAGATTTCTAATCCTGGGGCTAAGCCGGCACTGAGCGGAGCCAGCGCTAATTGGAACCAGCCCTGATGAA
The DNA here is from genome assembly GCA_013400875.1 of Anhinga rufa. Classification (NCBI taxonomy): domain Eukaryota; kingdom Metazoa; phylum Chordata; class Aves; order Suliformes; family Anhingidae; genus Anhinga; species Anhinga rufa. The sequence goes on along the minus strand of VZTV01112603.1, from coordinate 16,926 downwards.
GGGGCGGAAAGTCGCTGCTTTTAGAGCTGCCTTGCAGCCCAGGCGAAGACAAAGCTTATCTGTGCTATAGGAAATGCCACATCCTAACCTTGACAAGATGCTATCATGATTGTAACAGGCGGCATGGAGCTTAGGCCACATGTCCCCTTAATTCTTTACCTTTCTTCCTACTTTCTGCTGCCCACAATTCTTGTTTCTTCTCCTTCCTTCCCTCCATGGGTTGGCAAAGCTACCCCCTTGTACTAAGAAAGCTTTACTGAGCTCTTGGGCTGAGGCTTTAAACTCTCTACTTCCTTGCCAGCCTCCTTCTCCCTGAGAACTGGGATGCATCCCAATTCCAGCTTTTTGTCCAGCCGTCTCAGAGTAGCTCACTAATTTGTGTAGGCTTGAATTGGGGATGGGTGGATGAATTGGTTTCAATGGGGACCAGTTTAGTGCCCAGTCTGGGTGTGGAAATAAATGCCAACCCTTCACCCCATCGTGGGGCAGCCCCTGGGGAGAGCTCTGACACCAGGAAGACTTCGCTAGAGCTGATGGACAGTGCATCTTTTGGGGGTGCCTAATGGTGAGGGAAGAACTGGAGTGCCCTTGGCACCCACCAGGGTTTTGGGAAGGGTTTATTTGTTTTGTTTTATATATTTCCTGCGGGTAAAGTTCCCATCTTGAATTTTCCTATTGGTCACCACACTTAAGCATGGGAGACCACTTTGCACAGAAAGGCAGGACATTTGGGGTAGCTCAGGAGGACTCGGGTTTAGGCCAGAATGAATGGTTTCTATTCACAGAAATGTTTAGCTATACGTATTAGAAGAAATATATTCACTCATAATTCCAAGATTTTGATTTTGTCGCACGTTGAGATGTAAAATGCAACTTCTACAAGCAGACAGGGTTCTCTTCAGCGGTGGGACCCCCTATATTTCCTCCAGCTCTCAAAGTTGCAGTTTATGTTTGGCGGAGAAGGCACAGGCACAGAAAGGTGAAGCAAAGTTGCTCACCTGGTGGGGCAGCCTGCATCTGTGGTGGGGGGCACAGACCCGAACGCCTTGCTCCCAGCTATAAGCTCAGTCTGAGGGTACGGCGTTGCTGTGTATATATTGTATATATATTTCTATTATTATAATGAATCACACTGGCTGAGCATGTTAGGGTGTCCTGAGTGCTACCGAAAACTACAAACTTATTCTGGACCATAACAGGAGCCCTAAAAGCTGCCCCAAATGGGGACCCCTGAGGGTCCCGTGCTTGCACAGCAGAGAGGAGACAGAGCTGCTTTGCCGGAGGAGGAGAAGGTGGGAAGGGGCAGAGGCTTGCCATGGGCCTGGAGCAGCATCTCAGGGCTGCCCCCTCCTCCTGTCGACACCGGGAGGCCACATGTTCCTGTCCGCTGTTCTAGTTTAAATTCCTTTCCCAAAGAAGCTGCTAGGGTGGAGGGATCGTAAAAAGTTCACCCCCTTGTCACGAATGCACCCGTTCTTCCGGGGCCAGTGGGCAAAAGTTGTTTGCAATTTCCTCGGGCCATGACCTTTGTTTTGACCATGGCAGAGGAGGATTGCAATCCATCAAACCCTCGCCTGGCCCGCGCCGGGGGCGGGGGAGAGGGCTACCTTCAGCTGGTGGAGAGGGGGGTGCCTTTACAAGGGGCAGGGGGGGCACAAGGACACCATTTTGCCCCTTGGGTTTGGCCAGGAAGCGGGGGAGATGCCTTGCTGCTGGCTCAGCTGACGGTTGAAGCTTCCCAATGGGCGATTCAGTGAGGGAAGCTGTACTGCATGTGCCACATGATATGCTCCTGCTGGAGAGATTTGAGAGAATTTGCTTTCATTTTCTTTCCTGAGAGGGATACTGGATCGCTATTTGCTGCATCAGCAGAGTGGGGAAAGATGCCTGAGCCAGCCCTGCAGACTGGCTGGCTGCATTGGGTCTGTACTTTTAGCAGGAGTCTGGACAAAATGGGAGATGCCAGCAGATTTACTGCCTCCAAAGCCCCAACAGCTAATGGTCCCTGACATTTCCAGCCTGCACAGGTTTTTGGAAGATCCTGCCCCACTACGTTTCATTAGGAAAATCAGGAGCAAACTAGAACCATCCTCTGGGAAATGGCTCCCATAGGCATCTGCCTCTCCACTCAAGTTCCCAGGGGGGCAATTCACCTCAGGAGCACATGTTCCCCTGCACCCCGGTGTCCCCTTTGAAGACATACCTGCATATGAAATGAATCTCCCCTGAGGAAATGCAGCCTGCACACACCAGTCTACCCTGCTTCCCTTGGCTGCCTGCCCTGTCTCCCCTCCCTCTGATCTCCGCTTCCCTAGGGAAACGCATCCTACCGCACTTCCCTGCTGTTAAACACAGATTCCCTTGGGAAGTTACTCTATCACAAACCCCCCTTGGTCAAGCCCTTGGAGAGCCCCTAGATTTGGGGTCAGGAGGGGGGGTTTCAATATTTCAGTATGGTCCCTTGTGTAACACCAAGCATGGCCTTGCAACACCAGACCAATCCTTTCCAGCCCAACCACTTGCATGGGAACCAGGGTACATTTTTTTTTCTAGAAAGGAGTTGTGTGCTGATTTCCAGGCACAGAAGACCACGATGTGGAGAAATGTGCTGCTTGGTTCCTTATTTGATGAGGATCCTTTGAGCTAGGGGAGGAGAAGAGACAGACATTTTACATCTTGAACTGAAAACCTCATGCTGGAGAGGCAGAAAACTTCTCGAACTAGGAGGAGGAAGAGGGAGCCATGCACAAGCTCCCTAGAAAGCCTGTAGGAGACAAACCAGACCTCTTGGTAGGCATCACCCTTCTCTCCCATGTCAGTCATCATCACACTTTGTGACGTGTGATCAGCAGCCTGTGGATGCTGATGCCGCTTCTCTGCAGCTCGCTTCTCCCACTCTGATTTTCCCCTCTGCACCTGTGTACCTACTGCCTGACTTGCACCAAACCCGATGCTCCTCTCTGCCCTTGTCTGCATGCATGTCCCCAACACCTGGCTCGGTGCCCAGCTCACCGAGAGCCAGCCCGGCCCACTAAACCCCACCTCCCACCCTTTTCCTCATGGGTCCCAGTGGTTCCTGGTGGTGCAAGCCCCAGGTACGACAGCTTTGAGGGCGTCCAACATCTTCTTGCTTTTCTTCAGCTGCTGGGAGGCTGTTATGGACCGAGTACAGCAGTGGCAGCCCCTGAGAGAGCTAAGCCCCCTGTCACCAGTCTGTCCCCTCAAAAGGACACCCTCAGCAGGGCCAGGGGCAGCTTCTTCTCCAGGTGGAGAGGAACAAAGCGTAATACTGAAGCAGCCTTTTTGTAGGGGTCAGACCAGGGCTTGCTTTGGTGGTGCAACACACCATAAGCCAGGTGTCAGGTCTAGAGGAGGGGGAGGCAGTGACCATCACATGGGGGTGTGCGCTAGCTGCCGTCCCATGTGTGTGACCAACAGGCACATCCGTGGGCATCGTGCGATGGGGACACCTGAGATTTGGTGACATGGGGGAGGGGTGTCACGGTGGAGCGTGCTCTGCTGCAGTAGTTCAGGGAAAGCTGCCCTTGTCTGGGCGCCTTGCAGGGACAGGGCTGTTCCTCTCAGCAGGGAAAAAAGTACCCAAATTCAGCCCCTTGAAAGGCCAGAAGCCTGCCAGCAGTGCTTATTCCCAAAGCTTGTGATTCTGGCATGAGTCTGGGCAGGGCTGGTTTCTCTGTTTGCCAAGCTGCCGGTGATGAGCCAACAATGTGCGCTCGCAGCCCAGAAAGCCAACCATATCCTGGGCTGCATCAAAAGCAGTGTGGGCAGCAGGGCGAGGGAGGGGATTCTGCCCCTCTGCTCTGCTCCGGTGAGAGCCCACCTGGAGTGCTGCGTCCAGCTCTGGAGCCCCCAGCACAGGAAGGACAGGGACCTGTTGGAGCGGGTCCAGAGGAGGGCCATGAAGATGATCAGGGGCTGGAGCACCTCTCCTGTGAAGACAGGCTGAGAGAGCTGGGGTTGTTCAGCCTGGNTCTGAGCAACCTGGTCTAGTTGAAGCTGTCCCTGCTCACTGCAGGGGGGTTGGACTAGATGACCTCTAAAGGTCCCTTCCAACCTAAACCATTCTATGAATCTATGTTACTTGACAGTCATCTTCCATTTAAAAATTTTGCCTGTAAAGAAAAGCTTGAATGTCTTTCCTGCTCACATGGCAAGGGGAAACAAACCCATTTCCCTTGTAAGCAAATCTCTAAGGGTTTTTTTTTAAAGCTCTTGACTCAGCAGCACTGGGGCTCAACGTCTTTGATGTCCCACCACCTGGTGACCACTGCTGCAGCTGAACATGGCCAGCGGCTGCAGGCTCAGGCTGTTGCACAGGGGATTTTGTACCCTGGGTGCTGGCCCCAGGCCTGCTGGCATTTAGGGTCTGCTGCCAAAACACCAAACATGGCCCCTCCTCACCACCCTCACCAGTCCCCTGTGCCCATCCCAGAGGGCATGTCACGCCATCTGGGCTCAGAGCGCCCATTTTCAGGCCTCACTGAAATTAAACCCAGAGCACACACCCCAGTGGTTGCTCGCCTTTCCCCAGGCCCTGTTTTAGCTGATGTTCCTCCAGCCCAGGAGCCCCTCCATGCCACAGCTGCAGCCCCTGTGTTGCTTAGAGCAGTTTGGGGGGCCGAGGCTGGGCACCGCAGCACCCACCCCCGGGTGCTGGCAGGCGTGGGAACAGCAGGGAGCCAGGGCTGGACGCCGCTTGGCTCCGCCAGCACCTGCCTTTTCTTCGGGGCTGATGCTGCCTACTTCTTTTGAAGGAAAGGGTGTGCGGAGCATGGGAAACAGCGATCATCTTGCTTTTGGTTTTCATCCCTCCTCTCCCAGTCACACATGTCTCTGGGCCTGCCCTATAGGCAGATGTATGGTGGATGCCCACATGCCAGATGTCCTGGGAGATCAAAGTTGCTGCTCACTGCATCCTCTGTTCACACATGCGCACATACACCACTGCACCTCCCAAAAGCCTTATAACTTATGCTCTCTATCTTCTCTCCAAGATATTTTCCTTCCCTTCCTTTGTTTGCTTTCCAAACCCCCTTTTGTCTTTGGCATTTCCTGCAGCCTGGGCTGTGCCAGCGGGAAAAGGCACCCTTTGCTCCCACTAACAGCATCCAGCAGCGGCGGGGTGAGCGTGGGGTGCCTTGTGGGTTTCCCATCCCACTTCCCTGCTTCTGGGATTTGCTGCGTCTTGGGGTGGGAGGCGAAGGGACCCATCACCCGGGGGGGGGAGCTCTGTGGTACCCCTGCACCTCCCACCCCACCCTGTGTGTCTGAGAGGAGCTGAGGGGTGGTACAGCTCCACATGGTGACCAGGTGACCCCCTCGGACATCTGCCTTTGCCCCCTGCACATTCCTGCAGCCCTCTTACCTCCTCAGAGTCTGTGGGGGTTTCCCAGTCTCAGCCCCTGGGGAAGCCCTGAGACCCACAGAGATGCACCGGGGACCAAGGGCAATGCAATGCCTCTAGCGCAGGAGCTGCTATGCCTGCCGGCACAGAAAGCTTTTTTTGTACATCAGAGGGCTCCAAAGTAGGGTGCATGCAGAAGAAAACACTTTTGGGGTGCAGAAAGTAGTGGTTTGTACCATTAATAAGTAAAATAATATTTATTTAATATTAATCTCATCCTTTTTAAATTTCTATTTTTGTTTATGCTTTATAATGCACATGTTGTTAGTACAGTAGCACATATATATAATTTATAAGTAAATATATACAAATTAGGGGGTTTATGCCCCCCAATATATTTATTTACTTTTATCAATAGGGGTACACATTCAAAATGTTTGGAGCCCACTGGCCTGAATTACCAGCCAAAGGTTAAAATCAAAGCAAAGGTGGATGCCCGAATGCCAGCACCTCACTCACAGCGTGGAGACCACTTTACAGAAACAAAGCAGCCCAGCTTTGGTCAGCTCCAAGGGTTTGCCTCTCTCTTTTCCCCTGCCGTTACCAAATGAGGGGTGAGGAGGCTTACGGGGACCTCGGGTACAGAGCCACAGCGAGCGCAAACATCCCTGCTAGATGCTGCAGATGGGGGAATTCTCATTTGGGGTTGCATGGAGTCAGGGGGAAAACATGCACTTTCCCCATCTTCCCTCTGTGTCAGGTGTCCCCTCCGCCTGAATCAACAGATAATTTATAAGTTGAATGGCCTCTCACCCAGCTCTTCTTGCTGAAAAGTCACAGGCTTTATTTTTTTCTGCCTGTATTTCAGAGAAATGCTGTGTGCCCAGCAAACGGTGCAGCAGAGCCGCCTCCTGCCTGGACGAGGGACCCACTCCCCAGCTGTTGGGTTGGAAAAGCACTGTCTCCCTGCCCACAGCATGTGCTGGTTAGCTATAGTTAACCTATAGCTATAGTTGCTGGGGGGGGACACAGAAGGGTGAGTGCCCCCCTCCACCTCTCCAGCCCGCTTTAGCTGAAAGCAAAGCAGCAGCGGGTACAGCAGAGCTGTAGCTGCCACCAGGCACAGCTGTGCCACTCCTGCCTCCGCGATGGCTCTCCAGCCCAGCTACCCCACCGGTGCACGCAGCCGTCGCTTCCAGTTGTGCATAGCTGACAGTTAATGAAAAAGGGGAATGCAAGATGAAAAAGGAATGATTAGGACAGAGCAATAAAACCGATCAGATGCAGGGAGATATGGTAGCTATATACTAAATAAGGAACAGAAAAAAAGCAAGATGGTTGATCCGATTTACTTTACAACTCCAGATGACTTCGCAAGAGGTCACTCAGCGTAACTGAAAGGCAAATGCTTAAGGCTGGATGAAAGCAAACACTTTGTACCTGCTGACATAATGCATACGAGGCCAAGGGGCATCCTGCTGCAGAATGGTATTGGCATAGCTGGAGTAATAACATTTGTAATTGTTTTTAATAGGTTAGCACCTTTAACCTGCATTGCAGGAGTAATCGCTGTTACACTGGGATGAAAATTTAGAAGTACAAAGATTTTAGAGCATGAGTGATGAAGTGCTTGTGCTCTTAGTCAAGAATGGTTCCCCCTGGACACAGCATGGCAGAACTTCCTCCGTGGGGTTTGTTGCCACAGGCGGGACGTGGACATCCTCAGTGTTAACAATTCTTGTGTGCCCGTTCCTAAAGTCCATCAGTGCTGCAGGCTTGGGAGACCTTGTTGCTCCACCAGGATTTCTTCTCCTAGGGACCATTTCTGTGCCAGCACTCAAGGGGCAGCCGAGGGGCCAGGGCAGATGTTGTGGGAGCCCTGGCCACCAACCCAAACTTCTCATTGCTTTGTTCTCCCACCATGTCATCCCACCAGCAGTCTGGGAGGGCTGCGAGAGCTGCAAAGGCTGCACAGGGAACACGCTGGTTTTACACACACGAATGCTGTGTGTGGCCTTGGGGGAAGTGGGTATTTGTATGGGGTTGCCCACATGCATTTTTAATGGCATCTGTGCCTTTGTGCCATGAGTATGCCATAGTGAGCAGCCATAAATATGCCCGTACAGCCACGGGGACAGCTGCATATACTTTTATGTGTTGTGCAGATGGTGTGTAGGTATATCTCGGGTGTCTCAAGTCTGGCATTTGTGGATCCAACAGTATCACCCCTCCGGGGTGTTTGATTCACACTGATCAGTACACGAATATGCAGGGTGTGTGGGGCTGCTGGCTGTACATACAAGGTGTGTGGAGTCTTGCCTGTCTGGGCAGCATTTAGACCTAAGAGGATAACTGTCAGAGGGTAAATGATTAAATGGTTGCTTTAATAACCCGAGTTTAGCCTAGCATTGAAAAATTATGTGATCTCAACAGGCGTATCTATCATAAAGCCTTTTTAACCAGTACATAAGTAATCTGTGGAGCTCATTGCAGGATATCTGAGAAGCCACCTGTTTTTTTTTTCCCTTGAACAAGGAAATAATTCTGCTAAAAAAAAAAAAGGCTCCCAAAGATATCTCAAACCCCATGACTTAAAGCTGATCACAGCTAAAGTCAGGAGGGAACTTCTTTTTCTGATACAGAATATTTGAATTCTCTACAGAATTTTTGGCTTCTTGTGCCTTGAGACAAGAAACACTACTGCTACCGGGTGGCCATGGTCCAGTGTGTGCAAGTGTGTTTTGGGCGTGAGGAACCAGGGAGTGAGCTGTGAGTGCAGGGGTGGGTGCTGCCAGTGTGGCCTTGAAAGCGGTGGCTTTGCAGTTGGTGTCCAGATGTGTGCAGACATGTGTCCATGTCCCTGTGGTGCAGTTGTGCCTGGGCTGTCCTCTGCAGAAAGTTGAGATGGCGGTGGTTGGCAAAGTAGCCGGCACTCACTGACTGGGATTTTCTCATCCCTTGAAGATGCTGGAAATTCAGCTTCAGGATCCTGGAGGATGGGGTGACACCTGCTTTGGACTGGGGAGGTGCAAAGTGACATCCAGGCTGTCACTTGGTGCTGTCATGAATCCTTTTGGTGCAGGGAAGCACTGTCCTCAGTAAGCCCTTTGCACCTCAGTGAGGGCTCTGCAGCCCTACCCCACAGGCGTTGGCAGGGGTGCCTGGGAAGTCACCCAGGCAGCAAATGAAAGGAGCCTCCCAATTCCTGCTGTCCCAGCCCTGGCTAGTGATGCTACCATCTTCCTTCAAAGTGTTTGGAGCTGAGAGCAGACATGTGGAACAAGCGACTGCGCTTAAACTGCTCAACATCATGTGCGTGGGGGAAAAAGTACTCCTAATTTCATTTTTAGACAGATTAATAATTTTCTTGTGCTCCCACTCAAGAGTTGCTTTGGGACTAACTTCTAGCATTTTGCTGCTGATAGCAAGGCTCCCTTCTCCTTCTGGAGCCCACTGAAGGGAAAGCACGAGTCTTGCTCCAGAAGATGTTCCAAGCAGATTTTGTCTGTGGTGGGTCCCACTACAGGGCTGCTGTGACGATCTGGGTAAAAGTGGCCTTTGCTAGGAGAAAGGTGTTGCAATCGCACTGCAGGTAATGGTCCCAAGGAAGCCAGGTAGGCTGCACAAGGGCGGATGAAAGAAGAGTTCTGCAAAAGGTACCCACCCCTCCAAATACCAGGAACTCTTCAATGTGTGCCTCTTGCCCTTATGTGTTTCAGCTCACCAGCTAGGGCAAGCTAAGACAGTTGTTCCCTCCTCCTCTTGTGCAATTCCAGCTAGATATCAAGATGCTGCCTCTGTATTTGATACCCTGAAGCCACGGAGAGCGTTGTGGAGCTGTAGAAACACAGGGGTGGCAGCGCTATACCAGCAGCTACCTGCTAAAGGGAGAAGGCCAGCAGATAGGGAGAGAAATGGCCCCGCTAATACACAGGGCTGGAGAATCCATGTGGGCAGCCAGAAGAGAGAACAGAGGAAGCATGAACTGCCTGCGTGCCCTGCAGCTGATTTGGGAGGCAACAAGTCTCTTAGACCTTAGAGGTTCATGCTATAAAGTCAAAGCTGCTCAGAAACCAATGATCTTCCAATCCCTCTGTTAAAAGACTTCATGTGAAAAATAAGACTGTTTCTGCCACTGACAGATGGCAAGATGAAATCCAGGATCTTGAACAGCCCCAGGGTTTGCAGTTGGTGCTAGGTTGGGTATGTGCAGTCACTTGGTGTTTAGGTAGGGGATGGGTGGGCCAGGGACTGCCTGGAAAAAGGAGCTGACCTCACGCAAATGCTCTTGGACCCAGGATGGGAAAGGGCCTTCAGAAATGCTGGGAGGGACCACCCTTAATAGTTTCACCGTACAGTCTCTCCCAACACATCAGCCTTGAAATACGTAAAATAACATGGTAGCCTTCACTTCCACCGCTTTTGATTTCCATTGTGTAACACGGGCTGGGAAATGACATTTTTTGGCGCATAGTCAGTATGATTCTTAACCTGCGAATGCTCCTGCACAGATGTTTTTCTTCCTTTCTCTAAAGCAAAGCCAAAGAAGTGGTATGGGATGCTCTGAAAGAGATGCCTAGGAAGACAGATTTGGGGTTTCCCAGCCAGCTCTACCTTGGCTGAGAGCGGCAGGAACTTCCCAGCCCTGGAAGGGCCTTCTTGTCACGGCCTGTTCTCTGCAAGCATGTTTGAGTTGCAGGATAGGGCCCCCACCTGCCTCTCTGAGCTGCCTGTATCAAACGGCAAACATAGCCAAACCACACTGCAGTCTGCCTGGGCTCTTGCTCAGGGCTAAACACCTTTTGCCAAGTTGCTTTGCTGCAGTTTCAAGTCTTTGCTCCCCAGAATAGCAGCTCAGAGTTCACTTAACCAAGGAAAATTTTTTGCTTTGAATTTTCCTCTGGGGTAGTTCCCTTTTATATCCAATTTTTTTCTGTTCCTCACTGCAATTTCTTTGGAATTAAATAAATGGGTAATTTTCTCTCAGTTTCCCAGACTATTTTAGGCACAGACTGTGGGTCTATGGGGGTGGCTCCAGCCTCATTGTACTGTGTACGCTATTGGTCTGTGTAAGTTATTATCTAACACTCTTCTGTTTTCCAACAGAGATGCATATTCTTCTGTTACTTATTTCCTACTGCTTGCTAACATCAGCAGATCAGAACAGGGGCACACAACAAGCAAGGTACCCTCCTTCTACCAGCATGTCCCCAGCTGCACGGTGGGATCTCTGACCTCCCTGGACAGAGAGCACCCAAAAGCCTGTAGCTGGGCTTTCATGGCAGGATTCACCCAAAAGCCAGATGCCCCCTGCTAGCTTTTACCAAGGCTTGCTATGGAAAACGTGGCCGTGCTTTGCTCCAAGAGTGGCTCTCAGCAGGGAGCTGGGCACTTGAACAGCCTCCCTGTAGCACGCTCGCCCTGTCACTACCAGTTTTCTGATGGGCAGCACTCACCCCGACAGCCAGCTCAGAGCTTCCTTTCAGAACTTATTGCTCTGTCAACTGTTACTGGCTTAATAAAGACATCGAGGCCTCAGTTCTCAGTACTTTCTGGTTGTTCTCTTCTAGTCTTTCTCTCACCTTGACACTTGCGCGCACCTCCAGGGATCATTCACACAGCCTGTGTCTCTCTGATTAATGTTAATACCTCTCAGTGTGAAAACTAAGTACTAAAAAAGGGGCTGTGACTCAGATGTGCAGTAACATTTTAAGCCCTCTGCTGATCACTTAGTGTCAAACCCGCTCTTAAATTTTCCATTGCCAACTGTGCAAAACAAGTGCAACATTATCTATTTCCCTAGCTCCTTTTCCAGCACTAGACAGAATCGGCTCTGCACCCTCCATCAATCTGCAGTGCTTGCCTCTCCCATCACAACTGAATTCTTTTACCTGAACCCTTAATGCCTCCTTTGCTCCCTGTATTTGTCCAGTTTCTTAATGTGCTGATCTGGCTTAGGGCGCGTTTACTATACCCAACTGGAATATTTTGTGAGCTTATACAAAGATGAATAAAGATCAATATCCTCATTGATTTGCCCTAGGTCATCGGGTAAATCAGTAAGAAAAAAAAATAGTGCATCCTACTTCATTTGCTTAAAAATCGGCAGTACAATTCAAATAATTAAACAGTGCTGCCACGACACTCCAGTAGGAACTCTGAAGTACACCTGAAATGATGCTTTTGTTTCACATATTACTCGTAAAAACCTGTGTCCAAACGCTGAGAAGAAGCTTGGATGAAGACACAGGATTGCTAACCACACTAGGTAAACTTGGGTGGGATATTCCCGTTTTTCTCTGCATCAGATTTGGCAACAGCCCCTATTACCTGGGATGAAGGACAAGGATGTTGCAGGTAATGCAGACACCATTTTTTGTAACTCAGTTCTCTCATGTGGTTGTCTCAGTATTAAGATTAATCAGTGCTTTCCTGTAACACACTTGCAGGGAACTGCTGGTGCAGGAGGAAGTTCCTGTCACAGCTGACATGGCTGAAGCTGAGTGCCCGCAATTCTGCTAATAAACCGAGTAAGCAAAAGCACTTCAGTTAGCTTCTGGTGGGGCAGGGGAGACTAAACCACTAGTTTCAGACTTCAGATGCAACATACATAAAAGTGTTTGGACCATTTCTTGAGGACCTGCTTTGAGTCAGACCAACACTAAAAACATCCTTGAGGTCATTAATTTTTGTATGCAATTATGACAGTGGTTGTTTCTTCCTCTTTTCTGCATAGGAAGATACAAAACTAACAGAGGAAAGGAAATAGAAAATAGTAACTCCAATATCTTCCACTATGAGCTCCACAGTCAGAGAGTATTTTGCTTTTCAAAAACATACAAGACCTGGATTTGTGAAGGTCTTGCTACCTTAATGAAAGAAGCAGACCATTGGACCCTGTACAAAGAATCCTTTTTTGTCACAGCCAAGCATGTTTATGTTATTATTATCAGAAAGTTTTGATGACTTCTAACACAACATTTTTTACTGAACAAAACCTACCTGAAGATAATGTTGTAATATGGCTCATCACTGCGGAGTGATGTACAACAGAGCCATCTCTCTTCTGTGTCCCGACCTTTAGCTTATTCTGTCTGTGATTTTACCTACATGCATTACACCACTGCCTGTATCAGTCTCCCAAGGGAAGCAGTAGCACTAGGACAACATAAAAGCTACACTTTTGAATTATGATGGCCAAATCTAGGCCATTCACTTCTATAGAGATGATCTTACAACCTGTTTGAAGGCACTTTATTGAGCACCGGAGCAAATATTCGTAGTGCGTATCACCTAGCAAAGACTAGTAACTTCCTCCTGTCTCACACCTTGATATTTTATTTCCATACGCTGCATTCTATTTCAACATTTAGAGTTTCTGTTTCTAGCCCTAGCTGTAGGGAAAATAAGGACTCAAGTAAGTTCAACTGCATTTCCCAAGCACTGGCAGATAGCCTATTGATGAGTTGGATGAAACCATCAGAAAGGACCAAAACAAATCTGTTCCAAAAAGTACTATATGAACCAAGAAACACCACAGTTAAGCATACATGTGTAAAGGCTTTTCCTCTACTACAGGCGAAATCACAAAACTGGAGCTCGGTGCTTAGTCAGGAAGCTGGATCACTGGCAGTTGCAAAGATGAAAGCTGTGACCATAATCCAAAAGATTAGGACTTTAGTCCGGATACACTTATTGCCCAGTCACCGAATCACGTATCAAAAAGCAAAGCACTAAAATAAATACCGTAACCGTCTATGTGGAAAACAAGAACTGGTACCTAAGTGCAACAGCAAGGAGCAGTAAAACAAAAAACCCAACCTTGCTGAAGATTCTTATTTTGCAAGAAAAAAATAAAATCAAAATATTAAATAAGTTTGGATTCAGGATTTTCTTAGCAGTCAATCTCCATTTTAGAGAAACAAGGCAGTGAAAGACTTATCTAGCATTTAGAGTCTTTACTTTACATGAGGGCATGCACCCCAGCTTGAGAAGAAAGGGCCTCAGGTTAAACACACCGGATAAAGCAGTGCTGCTGCAGCTTGGCAAGTACTCTTCATGGCACAATGTAAAATTCCTACCATTCCTGAATCACTGCAGTACTTCAAGAAGATGATTCCAAAACATATTCAAGCAGCAATTCATTTGAGCAGTTTCTTATTTCCATGAAACAAGCTCCAGAATTGAGCACTAGGTGAAGAGTCATGTATTCTGGCAGAGGCCTGTAGTGTGCAAAGTCACCTCAAGAGTTTTTCTGTCCTACACCATAGAAGGTGGAGGCAATACTAGTCATCACTGCAGAAGCAAAGAAGTAAGTGTTAGTAAAACTTAACAGATGGGTAATGAATATAGTTACGTTACTGTTATTTAGTTTAATAGTTACTAACAATAGAGAGAATAGTTGCAAGAGAGTCAGCTGTTGTTCCTCAAGTCTTGAAACACAACTGCTCAAGGAGTATGGATTGGATCTCCTGCATAAAAGCAACAAACCTGTAACTGGAAATGGATTGTGTTTGTTATATCTAGGTAGCACAGGTGTATTACTCGAGTTCTCTCTCTCGTGAAAGAAGCTTGAGGGAGCAAAACCACTGACCCATTTTTTAGGAAGAATGAAGCTCATCCTAGAGTCCTATTCAAAAGGCTTGCTTGAGTAACGCTGGATTATAGGCAAATAGCCCGACTACTCCATGCACTCGGATTCTAGCTTCACAGAACAGTTATTACACATGGCCCTCAAGTAGTAAGTCCTTATAAACACAAGCCCACTTTTCAAAGGTTGCTGCCAATCCCCCAGAGAGAAGCTACAAAGAACTCCATACACACACACATATTTTTATTTTAATAAATAGTTTTACAGGCTCAGGCTTTTTTTTTTAAATCACATATACAGAACAGAAAAATGCCTGGCCAAGTAACATGAATTAAACTACTACCCTGGGAAGGAATGCATGCCCTCTATCACACTGAAGACCTTAATTGAAAAGGTATTTCCCATTGGCAGCACAGTAATCTACTTCTCAGATTAGACAACTTGAAAGAGATGTGGCCAAAGCAAAGGGAGTGACCCTGAACGGACTGCTTGTCTTTATAGAGACACAACAGCGCAAGGAAAGCCAAGAGCCCAAACGCCTTCATTTTTTAGTGTCACTGCTGGATGAATATGTATGTCTTCACATCCTTTAAGCAATACATTCTAACCACAAGTAGAGAGGCTAAGCACAGCAGGTATGCAAAATTATTCCATTGAAGAACAGATATTGGATGACAAGGTAATGTTATATTTCAAGATCTTAAGTTAGCAGATGCTTTTGCATC
>VZTV01112601.1:0-30855 GCA_013400875.1 Anhinga rufa | reverse complement strand
CACAATGGAAGGGTTTGGGAATTGGAGTCCAAACCATTAGCTTACTGCTTGAAAGAAAACCCCATTGCTGCTCATAAGCAACTAATCAAAAGCCAAACACTTCCAGAAAAGAAGCATGAAGACAAATCTAGGGTAGTGCTATGTTTAAACACATGCAGTAGGATTGAATACATCACAGATGAAGCAATAGTGAATTGATCCATTGCATCTATGGGAAGATATCAATAAAACAAAATGTCACTATTCAAGTTTTAAATATTAGGAATCCACCCATTGTTGTCCCCGGTGGACTCCGTTTCACTACAGAGCCCTGCAGCAATTCAAAGCATACTTTCTCCCCCTTCTCCATTTCTGCCATAGCAAAAGTAGTCATGGTGTTTCCATTTGGTGTTTTCCTCTGGCTACTTGAGAGTGGTTTTTTGTACCCACGGCTAAAGGAGAGTTGTCCTAATGCTGGTCCTGAACTAAACTCCACAGAGATGACAAACAGGTAGACACCTTTATGTGGTGCCTTGAAGTAGCCATGTTCAGGGAAATAGCTGTTCCCATAATTGAGGTAAGTTTCATTAAACCTCAGAGTTTTTCCTTTATCTTTTCCTTCTGAGAATCCCACGTGGAATGCCACTAACGAGTCTGAAAAAGAAAGGAACAGGATTTTAGCAGTGAGCACTCTTCTCTCCGCAGGATCATCAGGGTGGGAGATTGGGCTTCACCCTGTCAGGCCTGATTTCTGTATGCTCCTTTGTAGAGCTAAATGCTTGAAATGGCTATGTGCCTGGTGTTAGATCAAATGGTTCCCTGGAAATATCTGAACCACTACTCTTGGAAAAGTATAAGGCTGAGACCACGCAGGGAGAAAAAACAACCCACTAGTACTTTTTTTGCTGTCCTAAAAATAAATTGGTTTGAAATGCATTCTCTGCTTATTCAGTCTTAACGACAGTTTTGCAGCGCAGATGCCTAAAGCAGCTGATTTTGCTCTCTGTTATATGTCCATAACAAGGGCTACAATCATAAAAGACAGTGCTCGAGCTGTGGTGGTTGTAATTACCAGGTGGTTATGGCCACATGTTTACAGGGAAAGGGCCAGTCACAGCAAGGTATAAGCTGAAAACTTGTCTCTGAACCTTAGCTTTAAAAGAGAGCGTGTGCGACCTGGTCAGCCCTTCCTGTTCCACCTGTGCAAATTTAATGTATCTGTCCATGTTAGGAAAGATTTGGTTTTTGAGTGCACTCCTTCCAGATTCAAATAACAGAGAAAAGAGAAGCAAGACCAGGAAGCCTAGCATTCCCCATCAGCTTCAAAAGAGAAAACTGCTACTACACTAAGGTGAGCATCTACAAACAAAAAACATCTGAAGTTGAGCTAGTTCAAGGCCAATTTCTCAGCAGCTCTAATAGGTGTAATTTTATTGGCCATGAGCAAAGTGCAGTAGTATATCAACTTGGTTCTCACTCATACAGCTTATTTTGATGGAGGCGGAGGATGTAAATAATGTCAGACTTTCTCCTTCCAGCATCCCACAAGATACTGACAGGTCTCACAACTGATATGCTCTGTGCGTGGAACTTAACAGCAGGGCCTAGAAGAAGTTAGACCTGCACGTGAGCAAGTAAAAGCAAAGAACCCACCTTTTTCCAAAAGTTCTGTCTGCACTGTATTTCTTCCACTTATCATTTGCATATTTTCTCTGTGCTTCTCAGGCTTTTTCTTGTCTCTTTGCTTGTCTTGACCTTTCTGTTGCCTTCTCACTTTTCTGGTCAGCATTGACTGAATCTTTGTAACATCCAGACTTATATTTGAGGCAACTAATTCTTCATTGCTTCCAAATAGCTTTTTAAAAATCAGCAGATGTTCCTCCAGCTTCTGCTTGATGGTTGCTAAATCTGCTGAAAGAATTTCCATGGAAATGTTGAGTGGCTCAATTACATTTGCTACTGTATGATTGCAGCAGAGATTCACATCACTTCTGGATTCATGCCTCTTGATTGCCAGGCTCAGGTGTTTGATATCATTCTTCAGAGTCATGATATCATTATAAGCTGAGCTATCCAAGGAGTCATCTTTGGCAGCCTCATAGTTAGGTTCCATATGTTCTACGATGCTGCGTTGACTAGTAACTTCATCTAGAGTAGAGGATGTTTGCATTTCTTCTTTGGGATGCTTAGAAGATGTATGACCATCATGATTATTCTGTTGACCTCTCTCCAAGAGATGAAATCTCTTTCTAAGAGATTCTAAAGTCACATTTTGTTCTTGGAGTTTATCTGAGATATGTCTGAAAGATTCTTGCAGCTGAAGTACTGGTGATACTAGGATACTAGGATCTTCTTCAAACAAGACTTCCATAAATTCTTCTCCCAGTAAAGCTTCCAGTGCTGCTTCATGCCGCATGGCATCTTCCAAAAGAGACCTGAAAGAACTGTTGAGGTGCTTGATGTGTCGATTAATTTCTTCATCTGTCTTCTTCAAGAAGCCTATATCTTCTGAAAAAGCCATAACTTGCAACTGAAGCTGTCTGTTTTCTTCTTGACGGAGATTAAGGGACTGATGGATAGATGGAAAAGCTGAGGAGACCTCTTCAATTTCATTCCTCAAGAGATCCCTGAAAACTGACTCTAAGTGCTTCATGTCCTTGTTTGATTGGGTGCCTTCAAGGGAATAAGTGATATTCTTTAAATCTTCCTCTAGTTCATCAGTGTAAGAAGATATTCTCTGGCAATTACATTCCTCCATGTACCTGAACAGATCTGAATAGTTTTCCCGAAGATTTGAGAGAGTATAGTTGAGCTCTGATATCTGCCTTTCCATTGCTGCTTTGTTTTCTTCCATAATAAGTGATTTCTCCATTAAAGTTATTGTAAGATCTTCTGGCCTGTACTTTGAGATATTTTTTTTTACCTCCTTAAACCACCTTTCTAAAACTTCAATATTCTGAAAGGCCACGTCTGACTCCATGTAAAGTTCTTTAAGCTGCTTTGCATGCCCTGCCAGAATGTCATTTATTTGTTTGATGTTTAACTGGATGTTTTCATCTTTGGAACCATCATGTGAGGAGAGTTCTGTTAAATTTTTTTTCAAAGTCTTAAATTTATTTTCAAGATTGTTTTGCTCTTGTTTCATGTTTACAATGCTGTTGTTCAAAGCTAAGAAATGGGACTGCTGTATCTTATGAAACTTCTTGAGCTTTGTATCAGTATCTGCCTTGATCGTGGTGAGATTATGGTGAATACTAGCCTGCTGCATTTGCAATTGGTTCTCTATATCTCTTTTGACCTGATCAACTTTCACTACGTTTTCTTGTACTTTTGATTCAAACTTAGTTCCCAGCTCCTGGAATTCCTTTTTGGGCACAGTGCTCTCTTGGAATCTTTCTATGCTTTTCTTGTTGGCTTCCACATCATGGGACAGGTTTCTTACCATGTTCGAGAGGTTCTGTAAGCTTCTGTTGAAGCTTGCCCACATTGGGTTAAAATGTTTCCTTAGAAAATTCTCCACATGGGGAAACAAAGCTTGCTGCAGAACCCTTTCCTGTAGATCTGTTAACACAGTTTTAAAAAATAAAATAAAATTAAATTAAATTCTGCTTTTGGAACACACCTTAATCTGGCCGGGGTAACTCAAGTATGTATTTTTTCTATAGTAACATCCCAAAATGTGACCACGTGATAAATTTGGCAATTGCGAAAATAGCCTAATTTTAAATCAAGGTTACTGTGAAGCATATTGTGCCTTTGAGTCTGCAGGCAATAACTTAGATATGTATTGACTGCCCCATTTTAAGTCATAAAAATACTGCATTTTTAAACCCCTGGACAAGCATTTTTGGAAGTGCCTGTAGCTGCCCATTTTCACAGCAATTCTTAGCTGGTGGGCTCTTGCTTATTTGACTGTCTCATAATGTTGTTCTCTTTCCGATGCTTTCTACAATGGACCTTCTACTTCACAAAGTTATACAGCATCTTAACAGCTGAATATTGCAGGCCAGAACTAAATAACTTGAAAAATCTGTGAAGTATCTGTATTAGGCGTGATTTCTACTAAGGCTTGATTTCTGACTTTAGTGTTCAAACTTGAGTGCCTTGAAATTCACTGAGGATAATAGTCTGTATCATTAGAAAATGTTTCTGCGAGCCAATGGCTCACATTAGCAGATCAAATTCAGTAGTTCTCTTTTTCCCACTCCTATATACGGCAGGAATAATGTTCCACAGAAGGGCTGAATGTTCCGGTTTTTTACATACACCAGTCTGGTATTCCACACGTGAGAATATAGCATGAGTATGAAAAAAGTACAGAAACCATATCTAAACTCTGCATCCCCATTGAAGAGAAGAAGCCATAGAAGCAGAATAGTAAGCTAACAAATTTTAAGTATAAGCTATCTCTTTATTCTGTGGTTAAGGCATATTCTGAAATTCCAGAAAAGTGCAAAGGAATCTGCCTTTCCTCTCATTTCTATTTCAAAGTACTCTTGAATTTGCTTCATTCATTTCTATTGGAATTGCATCCATTTTTGCTCTCTTTAGAAACAGCTAGCAGACCAAGGAATATCAGGGTATTTTTGTTTTCAGTTTTTCTTTCTGATCTGCTTGGTTTTACAGGGCCTATTGGCAGGCTGATAATTCTGTGTCAGACCTCTCACCTGAATTGCTCTGGTTCACTTCTAACACCATGCTTGTACCGTTGTTTTCAAATATTCTCTGTAAGTCACCTAAGTTGCTGACTGCTTGATGAATATCACTTTGAAGATCATCCAGTAATGCCTCATGATTTTGAATGACTTCCAACATTTGTCTTGAATCCACAGGTGTTGACACTAATCACAAGATTAAAAAAACAAAGTCATGCAACAGAGTGCAGCGACCAGGTGACAGGTATTCCTACAAGACCTCTGAGAACACCTGTGTACTTTCTGCTCTGAAACTTGTGCACTGACATTTAGGGGGTTTGTTGATTCATAGCACCTAAACTCCTGTTTTCTTTGCAAAGACTTTTTTCAACAGTGATGAAAACCTAATATATTTAAATACGAACAGAAGAACTTCAGCCACACTAGCCATGATGGCAGTAAAATGCTCTTCACTTAAAATCTCCCCATGCCATAAAAATATTCTGGAATAATAACTCCTTTCAAGCCAGTTGACTGAAAGGATAGCAAGGTTTAACAACACAGAATAAAAGGAGAGGATGAAAGAGCAATTGAGGTGTTTCACTAAGGAATCAGAAGCATAGGGTGTAAGCATCATAGCTGACTCTTGCTGAGGGGCCCTTTAACTGATGTTATTCTAAACAAATACCTGCTAATTTGAGCTGTAGATTCAAAGTGTCCACTGGGAGTTGCAGAAACTGGTATATCCCAACTGTGCTGTCCTGGGGGCCTCTTACCCTCCAGGGTTACCTTCGACAGTTCAATCTAATGTTTTATAAACTTAAGTCCTGTAAAGCAACTGCATATTCATTCAGTGCTGAAAGCATAATATAAAGAAAACTCTCTTGCAGGGCTGCAATACTATCCTAAAGCCAAATGCTAGAAGATACTTAATAGCACTGCAAGCCACACCGCTTCCCCAGAGGAAATGGTCCTTCCTGGGTACTTAGATGGGTAGGGTAGAGTGCCTGAGATGGGAATCTACACCACCTCATAATAATAATCTCGAAGCTACTGGGTAGCTGCTCTAAAACAGCATTTGAATAGATTGTTTTTCTGGTAAGACTTCTGAGCATGGTCTGCTTTCCTGTGAATCTGCTTAGCAGAGCAAGGGGTTAAACATCCGTGACACTGAAAGGCTTATCTCTCCGTACCAGCTGGCATTCTCACTAGGCATCCCTGACGACCACATACAACTTTCAAAACTTTTGGATGCTTTGTCTAGAGTATTCATGTAGTGTTATGCCAAAAGCCCTCATTTACGCCAATAAATGCACCTGTGTTAAAGCTTTCCCAAATAATGCTTTCACTAGAGATACTGTCCATAGCTTCTCACATTAAAATTGCAGCTAAAAATACATCTTTTTTTTTCTGATCTGTGACTGAGAGGTAAAAGAACGGCAAGCAAAATAACTTCAAGCTCGTACTGTGGTTTGAGAACTCCTCTTCTCGTCCTTCAGTTTGATTTTCTGGCACCAGAATAAAATTGGGATCTGCAATAGAGATGTAATACATTTGTGAAAATGTTTTAGATGCAGAAAGTAATTGCAGTTTAACAAGGTACCGCAGGGCAATTTCATGTGTAATGCAACTGATGTGGACACAGGTTTCTTAGGGAAAGAACATCTTGTCTGGGGAATTTACTCGACTCACGGTACTGCACTAGCATACGACGTTGCATAAATTATAATGCTCTGCAGTAGGGGTGGGTTTTTTAATTCATGCTGAGTTATTGCTCCTAAGAAATTAGTCTATTGCAAATATATGCACTTTTTTCTGAGGAGTCCTATCAAAAGATCTGCAAATTCCTCCTCTTTGTTCCACAGTTACCTGAACTTTCTGACGGCACCACCTACAGTGAGGGATGCTGTACAAATAAAGAGATAAAGGTGGAGCAGCTGGCTTTGGTCAACGAGCGTAACGAAGGAGAGACTAAACTAGAAGCACTGTATTTGGTAATATCCTTCCAACATTATAAATGAAGGTCAGGCTGGGGCATCACCTTAGAAATAAATCTCTGAAGAAAAGCTAAACCTACAGAGATAAAACCAGGAACTCCCATTTTATCCATGCAGTCTGTTTGGGTAGCGGACTTAGGCAAAGATTGTGTGAAAATTTTCACAGAAGCATTTGAGGGTTTTATTATGGTTGCCTTAATAACTAGGGCAAGTTACCTTTTGTCAGTTTAAATTCTCCTTCTACTTTTGGAGCATTATGTGCTAAATCCTGCCGATGCCACGAAGCACTCCAGTTTTTAAACCGCACTGTCCCCCCTCTCTCTTACTTAGCAGCTGCATGCATCATTATTCAGCAGCGCAAAGAGCTGCGGTAGTTTATTGCATGTATGGGCTATTGCTAGAAGTTCCATGGAAGTAACAGCCTGAGCTGTGCTCTGGTGTCGAAGGGCTGCTGCCCACTCTAGGAGCCGGTATCTTGCGGCCAGGGTGGGCAGGGAGGAGGCAGCAGTGCAGGCTGGAGGGTGAATGCCGCCTACCTGTTTTGAACTAGGATGCATTGTGATTTCCCTAGCCCAATGACTTCAGCCTGTAAACTGACCATAGGGTCATTTCACACACTGGTGGTGTTTCCTGATGTCACCAGTTTCTACCTGGAATTAGGCATTCCCAGATGGATCGTACATCTGACAGGCCCCGGCAAATGAATACCTTTATCCATGTGTAAACGTTGCAAAGGTGCTACTAATGGAAGAATAAGTAGCTAATGCTATTAGCTACTAATTGCAGCTAATTACAACTACTCCTTGTTTCAAGGTATCAGTTATTTAGGGCATAGCAGACCAAAGAAAATAAGATATCGATTTTCAAAAAAAGGAAAAACAAATTGGCAAACAATTCTTGCCACCATGACTGGCATTTAGTTGTTAATTCTCACACTTCTTCTCTAGCTTTCCTTACCACGCTGTTCACAGTCCTTGCCAATAAATCCAGGGCAGCATTTCCACTGCAAAGACTTCAAAACCTTCTGTTTCACTTGATAGACTGGCTTCAGAGCTGTCCTGTACCTAGGGAGTAAGAGTCTGGGCGTTAGATTGCAAGTTATTGTCAGCCGGTGTCACTCGGGGTAAATTCACTGACTAGCAGCAGTCTGGTGCCAAGCGCCTCCTAGATGACTAATGCAGAACACAGTTAAGAAATTTGTCATAAACTGTACCACTGCTGCTTAGTGAAACATTTAGGCAGTCTACAGCAATTTTTTTTGCCCTACATAAGATTGCTTTTCAGGACTACTGTCTACAACAGGAGGTGTGTGCAAATTCTTACGTGCAGACAGAACGTAACTACTACTCAGTGAGTGGGGCTCCAGTGGTCTGCCTCATGCTTTACTGTTCTTTGGTAGAGATTTTTTTCCAAGCATGCTGGCACTGATCTGACACAAGTCTGAGAATTGTCGCAGATGGCAAATTCATGTAACTATCAGAAATGCAACTGTAATATTTATTGTACTAGAGTCCTTTGCAATCAAGTTTGGACTGAGCTTGAATTTCTGCAATATTCTGATGAGTTGTAGAGAAAGTTTTATTTTTAAACAAATATTCCAAAAATGTCACTGGTACCAAGGAAGATACAAATTTGCTAAAAACTCCATTAGAAATAATCATTAAACTTTTTTTTTTGTTCAGAGAAAGAGAAATGAATTGTGTTAACAAAGAACAAAAGCGTTTTTGCAATCAAGTAACTACATAGATGTGAAAACATATAGGTGAATATTAAATATTATTTAACTTCAAAAGCGTGTTGGGACTCAAGGTCTCCCAACTTTAAAAATATATCAGTCCTGGTACCTTAAGGTACGCTATTGGCTTTCACCAGTACTCTTTGGGCAGCCAGTCCTTCTGAAAGAAGAGCAAGCACTCGGGCAATTGCACATCTCTACCTCCTGCCATGTAAATGGTCTCACTGATGGCCACAGGCAGAGATTTTTTTTTTAAGTTTTGCGTGTGTGTTATGACCTGGAAATCATGGAAAAGGTATGGTCTCTGTACTTTTCTGAATAAACATGTGGGAAGATTTGAAAAATCAGTCACCTTGTAGTCCTGTACTTGATGGCTTGGGAAGGCAGTTGTTCTCCCAGGTTACTTAAATGCTTCATCGCCTTAGGTACATAAATCAGACCCTACATCACTTTGGTATTAAACTGAGTTGGTGGTTTAATTCTTTTTAAAATGTGTCATTAAATACTTTTGAAAAATATCATTTAGATACTTCAGAGAAAATTCTGTTGCCTTCATTGGTTTTATTTAGGATACTCACATGATCTTCTGGCAGTCTGGTGCTCCGTTTAGACAGGGCTGTTGGGAGTTGATAATGTACTTCTCCTTCATGCAGGCTTCTATGTATGTTACCAGCCGGGACTGCATGAAGGAACACCAGTTCCTAGTGGAAGAAAGACATGCGAAAGGAATTTGAAGTAGGTCTTTTAAAGTTTCTGCTTGTAACAGTGCCAAGGAAGAGTGAAATGCAGAAGGGCCTTCTATTTTTTTCTTTTTATTTTTTTTTCATCTGGATGATGAGGAAAATGGAAAATGCTTGCTAGCTTCTCCCTCCACTCCCAGTTCATTTGTTTTCATTTGGGATGTTTATCCGAGTTTGGTACAAAAGGGTTGATTGTCTAAACTTTGATGGATTAGTTCCATTTCCAGTCCTTTCATTCAGCAGGAGAAATTTCCAACTCACGATAACCTGCAGGTTAATGTCACTTTAAATGTCAAATTGCCTTTCTTGGCATGTCGCCATTTCAGATGCCTAATGACTGACTCATCAGGTTGAGGCAAACAGCTTCTGAAAATGTAATCTTACATAAATTTTCATTAATAATGTGTCTTCCTAAGTACTATTTCTTCAAGATAATATAGTAACTGATTGGATTTTATTAATTAGACTGGCTTTGAAATCATTTCTCCCATCACCTGCAGGAAAATAATATTGGAAAAATGGGGGTGGTTTTCTTGGGTTTTAATTTTATGTTTTTAGCAAGAACATGTGAGTTTTACTAGACTGGTAAATTTTCCAAGTTGGAACTATATAGACATCTCTTAATCCCAGGGTGGAGGTGAGCCTCTTCATTTTCAAAAGTTTAAAGTTAAGGCATGGAAGTGTACTGTTGGTTGAAGTTTGATGGTTAAAATCCAAGATCAGAAGTGACAGGAAATGAGGAGTGATAACTGTAATGGGAAATGGAAAAAAGTGATGATTAACATCTGATTAATTAGTAACTGCAATTATTGTTTGAAAACTATGCATGTATTCAACACACTATGTCACATGGTGGTCTTACAGAAGTTCACCAGTTAAACATGAAGGATCCTACCATTCTCTATGGCTAGTGACGAGCGGAGAAGCGATACAACAGCTTTGTTTGGACAAAGAAGCTATAGGGAGACAAGGGGTCCCTGCTCTCTCACTGTTTAACTCCAGCTAGAAAACCTTGAGTCACTGAACCAGCAATTGCATTTTACAGACAACCTGTCTTAAAGACAGTCTTATATTTCACACGAGTTTGGCTACATGTCCTGCCTATTGCCGGAGAGCACCTCAATGGTTATTTCTAAAACTGTGTGCACACAGGGCCATTAGGAAGTTGCAAGATATCATTTAACAACATACTGATGTTAAATCGTGCTGATCCTCTTCCTTACGGAAAAGGTGGGGTTGAGCAGTTTGGAGAGAGAAATGAAAAAATATATATGACCCTCACTGTTATGGCTAATTCACCTTAACTTTCCAGAGTGTCTCTATATAGACAGGTCCAAACAGGCTCCCAGGTTAACAGTTAATCTGACTGGTTCCTGTCCTGGGAAATGGAAGCAGGGATTAGGTTTAGTTCCTCTTTTCAAATGAAGAAGTGGTTTTTGAGGGATAAGGGGCTTACAGTGCTTACTCTGACTCTGGCAGCTCAGTCTCTGTGGTTTAGGCTCTGAAGCAGTGACCTTCCGCAGCCCGTGCCACTTGGCCATCAGGCAGACTGCAGAGGACTCCATCTTCCCCAGTGACCCATGAAGTCCAGCTCTTCCCTTTGCAGCAGAACCTGCAGCTCCTCCAAACATCTTTTGGTGCTCACTGGGTTGGGGCTGTTAACTATTCTGCACTGAAACCACAGACTCCACAGTTTAAATCACAGTCTTGTTTTCCAGATGGGAAGATTGGCATGAAATCAGTTGCAAAAGGGGTTTGAGGCTTTCATCATTCCCTCATGGTAAAGCACCTGCAGAGGAAACAGCTCTCTAATTGTCATGCAATTAGCTGTCCCGGTTGGAGACCACTTGAATCTCAAAAGCTGACCTACTCTGCTATGTTAGATGTCCATGTGACAGGTGTATTAGTGACGGCAAGAACCGGTCATTATGGTTGGTTTGGTTTGGGGGGATTTGTTTTACATTTTTCTTCCTGATACTGCCGCCAGCAATTCAGTACTCAAAAGTTTGCCCCTGGAAAGTTTGAACGCCCAAGAGTAAATCGGATGAGTGAGCAGGTGCTATTTTCACATGATTTGGGTTTTTCTCCCTGTCTGGCATCTCTAGGGGTCTGTTGTTCTACCTCTGGTAGAATAGCAACCAGCATAGTCACAGCCATTACTATAAGCCTTAGAGCTTGCTGGTGTCAATGTATGTGTATCGAATATATATATGCGTGTATATACACATACATATCTTCTTAAATGAAGCCTGGAGAAAAATTAGAAATCATAGTATATGCTATTATGCATACTATTACATTCCTTTCCTATAAGAAATCACCGCTAGTTTCTCAGAACAAAAGTAAAATCAGGCCTTGTACAGTACTAGTCGTGTCGGTTGGGGTATTTGGAGAGATCAGGAGGTTCTTGTACTCCATGAGTTTGTCAGAGCTTGTGTTATAATGGAGCAGGGCATTTTATGAGGGAGGGCGCCATGTCTGATGAAAAGCAGCTGAACTTTAGGCAGTATATTTTTAAATGGGAAGAC
Source organism: Anhinga rufa (assembly GCA_013400875.1). Taxonomy (NCBI): domain Eukaryota; kingdom Metazoa; phylum Chordata; class Aves; order Suliformes; family Anhingidae; genus Anhinga; species Anhinga rufa. The sequence goes on along the minus strand of VZTV01112601.1, from coordinate 19,242 downwards.
AGGAACCAAATCTCTGGTAATCAGCATATATGGCAAAAGTTTGCCTCCCTGAGAGAGTTGCAGAAACAACGGGGAACTGAGTCCCGCACAAAAGCAGAAGCTGCGGCCGGGCGGCTAGAAGGGGAGGAAGCTGCAAGGAAGCTGGAACCATCAGGAGGAAAAGGCAGACAGCCTGGGCTAGCTGGAAGCAGTTCACCAGGCTTGCTGGGACATATGGAGCCTTTTCTGCTCCCTCGTTTCTTAAGGAAAATGCGATTGTGATTTCAGTGAACACCCATGCAAACAAAACTTCATCTCTTAGAAGCACAGGCAGGAATCTGGCAACGCCTGCGGCGCTGGGAAAGCTGAACAGGAAAGCAGTCTGCTGCAGCCTTGGCTGTGATTTCAAGCCAAAACAACTATTTTAATAAGGTTTAGTTTTAAGGCCTTTGCAAGTGACTGGGGGAATTTTTGTGCCTATTGTCAATGGGAGTATTTTTTCCTATGGGACTGAACCAGAGGACAAATCCTCAAGTTTTTATTAAATCATTACTATTCCAGAGTCCAACGCTCTGCTTGTGTCACTGGGCGGTTCAGTAAAAGCCAGCAGAGCAGCACGCGTGCTCTGGCTGACGTCTGCCTCTGAGGTGTGCGTATGTCCGCCAGGCTTTATAAGGCTGCATCGCTTTTTGGTGGTCGGTGTTAGATGAATAACTCTGAAACAGAGACCCGATTTGTGCTTGTAGTAATGCTGTCCTCTCACATGTGCCTGGCAAGCCATAGCTGAGAGTGGCTTTTTCCCCCTCAAATCCTCTGATTTTTATTTTTTTTTTCCCCTGGAGAAATAAAGTGACCGGGTGCTGCTGCTGGAGCTTGCTGCCATTGCAGCATCTTGGGTCTGCCCACGGGATGCCTGCCAGATCCAGGCAGGAGTGTGCATGCAGTATGGAAACCTCCTTTTAAAACAGGATTCTTTGGCTTTAGTGTTTTGTTCTTTCCTAATGAAAACAATCCACACCCCATGAATCATCATCTGGGCTGATTTGTTTTTCCCACCACACACGGCTCCCAGACAAGTCCTTTGAGTCATGTAGGCCATACAAATCTAAACCAAATGTTTACATGCATCAACACGTGTGTGAGCAAGAATAAGGCATCACGTTCTGTGAGTACTTTTGCTATATGGCACATGTAAACGTGCACACAAATTTAATAGAAAATACAAGGATTCCCTTTCAAAACCTGTTATGTTTTGGAGGTATCTGGTGGGCTTCCCACGGGTAGAAAGGGCTTATGTTGTATCACAAATTGGATCAATGGTTGATCCCAACTTGGTGCTTACTTTGGACATTTATTACCATCATGCAGAAGGAATAGCATGAAAAAGGGGGTTTGATAGACTCTCAATAACAACTTCCCTTAATGGTGGCCACATTAGGTTGTGGAGTCTCCTTCCCAGGTTGTGGGGTCTCCTTCCCTGGAGCCATTCCCACCCCGCCTGGACGCGGTCCTGTGCCCCTGCTCTGGGGGTGCTGCTCACGCAGGGGCTGGACGGGGGGAGCTCCAGAGGGCCCTTCCAGCCCCCACCGTTCTGTGAGTCTGTGATTTCTTTGTGTCCATTTTTCTTCAGTATCTGCTCACTAGTTCTCCCTCTCTTGATCTTAAAAGCTTATTCATGGAGCTGAGGTGCTACATAATATCATGTTTTGGTTTTAATAACAGAAACTTGTAGTGGTTTTGAGTTCCATGAAACTTATCAAAGTTTATTCTTCAATCAAATAAGTAAATTAGACCTATTCTTCCCGTCTGTAATGAGCTGCAATATAGATACATGTGCCCAAAGGTGAAACTTTTATTGCAGTATTTTTTGCACATCTTGTCAAATGCTTCCTTTAAGGAAACTTTGATATCTCTTACTAAAAATACCCCTTCACTGTATTAACCTTGAGGGAAAATATGTCATTCTTTAATGTTAAGTAGAACAATTTAAAGACTTAAGAAGGCTTGATCTAAAGTTCAGTGAGGTGAGCGGGACTTCTGCTGGCACCAGTGGGCTCTGAATCGGGCTCTGAAGTTTCAAAGAGCTGCTCATTCAGAAATAGCACTTTCTTTATTCATCTGGTTTCTGGAACACAGCAGCTTTGTGTTCTGCTTCTGCGTTTTTTTCCCTCTCCGTAATTATGTCGCTTCATTCACTGAATATATAACCAACTTAACACCCTCTGCTTTTATTCCCTTTAATACAGTTTCCTTTTGATTCAAGCCTCTGCTGCCAAGGAAAGAGGAATAGAAAGAAGTTGCTCATGTGAGGAGAGCAGAAGAGCTTTCTCTCCAGTCTGGTGAATTATAAAGTTTATAACAATACTGCAAGTTAGAGCAACACTTAAGGGAACCTTAGCAAATCCACGGCTACAGATGTTTCATTTGTTCAGTTGCTTTTCCTGTTTTACATTCCAAACAAATTAATCCTTTTTCTTTAACCAGGAAAAATGTGTCTGAATAGTTGTCTCTATTAGACTAGGTGGTTTTTTTCTAGGCTTTCTTCTAATCTCCTTATTGAATAGAGTCTTCACATGAATAGAGTCATCCATTTCTGCCTTATTTTGAGGCAAGTGTGTGCTTTTGTCTGAGGTTAAATACATCTGATGACAAGGCATTCTGTATTTAAATAAGATTCAGCAACTTTAGGTTAGCTTTTGAACCTCTAAAGTCTTTAAACTAAAAACCGATCTTACAATGATTTTTTTCTTATTTTGGGTGCTATTCCTGCTTTTACTGAAACATTGCAAAACGCAGACCATTCTATCTCTGATTCTAGGATTTGGCTGGGCCACCTTATATCATAGCAAACAAAACAAACCCCACAGAACCAGGAGATAAAATGAGATGGCTGGTCTGCAGTAATTATCACTCCTCTCACTCAGATGAATATAAGGTAGTCTCTTTTCATACAGCACTTAGCTAACAACTGCAGCACGGTAGTGAGTGTGAGTAATGCCCCCAGCTCAGCTAGGTACTTACATGCTTTATTTTTCTTAGTTGCATGTTCTTATGATTGTTACTGCAACACATAATTTTAGACAGTTCCTAGGTCAGTGGAATTTTTGCCTGAACAAAAGCTTCAGGATGTTGTTTTTCCATAAGTTTTGTTGTTCCTTTGGCTGTAGTAGCACAGCCAAGTTGTCCTTCCTCAGGTTTCTATTCTCAAGGAAGCCAGTTTCTATAATCACTTTAAAAACTCCTGTCCAGCCATTCCTGTGTCTACCACTGGCAGAGCACAAAACTTTTCAGGTCCATGACACTTTCCTTTTCTATACAGTGCAAAAGGCACCAGGTATGCAATTAGTGCTACTTAATTGTGCTATGAGATGACAATAGAGGACTATGTTCTTCTAATTTAAACAAGCAGTTTTCCACTAACTTGTGCAGAACGACTCCTGATTCATACCAGTAGAGGCAAAAAAAAGTAGTATGGGGCTTTAGGTATGGAATAATCTATGTTCTGGTTTTCCCTCAGTGCAAAATTCTCTCTGGCAAGGAAAAATAGCCTCAATAAAACAGAGGTAAAATAGCACATTTAAATTAATCTAAACTAGGACTATGCACATCAGTTTTAAGACAGGTTCATCTTTTTATTCATTATGGAATGCAGAAGTTATTCAGCTGTTGAAAAAGGTGCTGGCTCTCCAAGGGAACATGGTGTGCCAGCAGTTTTTAATTAGCAGACAGCGAGTAATTGCTGGTGGTCTATCAGTTAATCCCCCAGCTCTTCCCAAGCAGCCAGCAGTCCTGTATCGCAATCAGATAGCAGAAACTCTCATATTTCTCCATCTTTCCCTTAGGACGAATAGAGCTCCCTCTCAGGCAAGGTCTGCGATCCTCCTGTGAGTCTTTCCGCGAACCACCCTAGTTTTCACTGGGGTTTAAGCAGACTGATTGATTTGCGGTTTAACTTAACAAAGCTGGGCTGAAAAGAGTGGCAGTGGTACTTTCAAACACATGGATTTCCATACAGTGCTGGAAGTCTTCCAGAGCCCTGAGTAATGCTGGTTGAATGCCACTTTTATTCCAACAGTAGTGCCAGTTAGTCTGTTATCGGTTGGGACTTGTCCTGCAGAATGTCCTAAAGACTTAGTGCAGTGGTGGCTTTCTGAGCAAATCCAGTCCTGAACCTGGAGCCTCACTGGGAGCAGGAGCTCAAGAGAAAGCAGCCTTGGCTGGGAGCTGGTTTTGAGCCAAATCCAACTGTTGTACAAGCTACTTCAGAGAATGAATTCAAGAGGGTTTTCCTCTTCACGAAGCATCCACAGCCATCACCTCATTTATATTATCCTCCCCACAGAGGAAGCTCTACAGCCCACTCAGAGGGCAGCTTACATTTGAATTTCATCTTTTGATTCCTGCAGACTTAAGTTCACCCCTAGTATAGCACATTCACTCCTTTGTCAGACCTTGTCTTGAAGCAGGAATCGCAGCCAGTGGCCACCTACTAGCACAGCTGTGCTGATGCCAGTGAGTCAAGAATGCACAACCTTCCCAGAGGGCATGCCCGCAGGGTGCAGACAGTGTGCACCAAGGTTTGCTCTGATCATGTGTTGGGCATGAGTGTAGTTTTGTTCAGGGCTGGCCACCAGTCACTTGCTCAGGGGGTATTGACTCTCACAAGGAGGAAGGCGTCGCATCCACATGGTAGTAGTGCTGATGGCTGTTCTTTGGCTATGCTGAAACAAGAGATCCCTTGCTATCCGCTGAAAGAATGGATTGCTGCAGCTTGCACTAATGAGCTGAAACAAACCAGTCCTTTGGGCACAGAGGGTTTGGTAACTCCTGTATCGCATGCAACGAAGCTGTGTCATTTGCATCAAACATGCTAATAGGGAGCCATTCCACCTGCAGGTGTGCAGCTCAAGGGCCAAATATCGGTGAACTTCCTAAAGTCCTGAAAGGAGCCAAGTGCCTAACTTTGATAGGAAGCCATTGCTTGTGTTAATGAACCTGGCACTGCGAAAGCTATTGTTGAGCTCTCAGTGGCCATTCCATTAGTTTGCAGGATGTCAGGGGCTGAAGATCACACTTAGCTGCATTTCATCCAAACCTGTTTTATTTTAAGCACGTGTTCTTTGCCCCTTCGTTGGGAAATTTCAGTATCCCGTAAGCTTCCTAAGAAAGTCTCTGTCTAGTTTTGAAGAAATAGATGAGTTAGAGTGAAACTGGTCTTATTTAAATCAATGCATGTTTGTCTGTAAAAGTGGACAAAAAAAAATAAGCTATTACGTTTGACCATTTTTCTGACTTTCCCTAGAATAAGACTAATTTAGCTTTTCTCTGCTTGTCTACACTTTGGGGGATAGTTGTTCTGTATTTTGACACCCTGGGTAATCACAAAAAGAGGCCTGTTTCTTTGTGGCTGTCTCCGTGCCAAATTAGAAGTGCTTGTTTCAGTGAGATAACAGCACACCTGGCTGACATCAGGAAGCCTTCCCCTTGTCAAGGGGTGACTTCACAGAATTGTGTGTCCAAGCCTCGAAATATGTTAATGCAATTAAGGATTTACTTATGCTGAAGACTTCTGCCTTTCCTATTTATAGTTCAGGTGGTGGGGTTTGGGGTTTTCTTTTGGTTTGGGTTTTTGGGGTTGTTGTTTTTTTTTTGCACACATATTGTAATTGTGAGAAAAATCCCGATAGAGGACAGGCTCTGTGTGTGTTTGTGGATTAATGAGAAAGAAGAAAAATTAAACCACCTACCCAGCTGGAGGGCAAATCCAAAACAGGGGCTACTTGGCAATGATTACTTTTGGAAAGACAGAGAAGTTCTGCGAAACTTTGTCAGAGATGGGGAAACCAGCTTTAGTTGCTTTGCTCCTTTCCATCTCACCACCACAGTCCTTTTCTCCCTTGGTGTGTGAGCCATCCATTTGGGGACCAAATCTGTCAGTGTGGTTACCGAGGGGGAAAGTTAAAAATAACCTCTGTTTTTTTCCTAAGATTATTTTTAACCTGGAACATTTAAGTGATCTGGTTTACAGTGTTACTTGACAGACAGGTCAGGCCAACTGAGGGTACAGGTGGCTTTGGGCTTTGCCATCAGAGCTAGCATGTGATGGGATTGCGCCTTTTAGAGGCTTCTTTTTATTATTATTATTATTAATGAAATATGAATATTAAGTGCACGAAGCCTGAGTTGTCAGCCTGATTGTTCTTGGTGTTGTGGGCACAAGAATTAGATTCAAGCCAGCCAGCTGTGATTCTGCTCAGCACCAAGAAAAGATAGGAGCCTTGGGCTTACAGTGCTCCACTAATGGTGCTTCAGCATTGCTTGATTTGAGAAATAATCTGCTTGTAGGGAGAGAAAACAAGCCCTTCTTAGTGTAATTACAGTAGAGGTCTCTCCATGGATCTCTGATCAACAGAGGTAGGTCCATGGCAAAGGTATAGAGAAGATGGCAATGTCTTCCCGGGGCCAGGGAACCTTTCCGTTCAAAGGCTGGCTCCCCATGCTCCTGGCCCTCATACAGCCGCGTGGAGGAGGACATGTGTGTCCCGTTCTGTCTGCCCAGGTCTGAACTGTACCGCCTAAGGGAGGGCACACAGCCGTGTACTTACACGGCCCTCTCCTTCAGCTCCTCTGAGGCCAGCTTGTCATTACCAAGTATTTGATGGAAGTGGCTCTAAAGAAAGAAAGATCTCCAAGGCGGCTTATCAATTTAGGATAAGTTTTCATCTAAGCTACCAGGTGCGTCATCCACATAGCGATTGTCAGAATAACAATAGTGATGTATAATGTCCCTGATGTATTTATTATCCCTTTCAGTATGACTTGACCAGAGAGCAGCTGAATCGGTTACACTTAGTGGTAAGTATTAGAGTAGATGATGAGCTAATGCAAAGCTAATGAAAGCTCTTATTTGGTGTTTACTGGGTCACTTCAAGAACTTGCACATCTCTGGTCATGTCCCAGGCACCTTTTCAAGCCTCAGTTTAGCTGCCTATATTCACACATGGGAAAGCCACTGGTAACAACAGTGTTCCCATGAAGTTCTGCATTAGGTATCTGTTTTATATGGGAAATGAAGAGTGCAAATGTATTTATTACCTATTTTGGTAATAGGTAATATCTATTGTATGTAATAGTACATATTGACTGTGAAATCCAGAACCTGTTTTTACTGTTCTTGCTCTTCATCTTCCATTGCTAAAACAAATGCTAATACAGTCCAGCAATTTCACAGTACAGATCTCTTCATATACTTGTGCTTTCATTTCCCTTTTTAATCCTACAGAAAGTTTGGGTACACATGGATCCATTTACCTCAGCCACAGAATGAAATATCTAAAGTCAAACCAATCAGCTCATATGAGGTACAGCTGCTGGGGGGAAAGAAAAATAGATTATTTCCTTTGGAAAATTGGTCCTTTTTGATATTCTTTTTTGTTTTGTAAACAAGTACAAATACTTGTCCACTTTGAACATGCAGAGCTTCTCTGGTACACTCAGATACAAGCAACGGCTGAGATACTAAACCGATACCTAGATTCTCCTCTAAAGAATAGTGCAAACAAAAGGATTATTATCCACATGTTTCTCTTTTTCAAAAAACAGTGAATTTTTACTCATTTTCTTATTTTAAAACTCTTATTAGAATAATCTTATTATTCTGAGAGGAATTAATTTGTAAATTAATACGTCCAAGCATATGACTAGGATCTAATGAATCAGCACCTTACGAGCTGAAAGAGAAACCAGAGAATTCAGTCTGGCTAGTTACTAGTCGTGATGGTCTCAATTATTCAAATAACTGCAATAAGAAAAATAATAATCTAAATTTTAAAAAGATCTGAGAATATTTTGTAACAACCACTATTCATAATACATAGGGAAAACAGCAAGAAGTTGGAAAAGAACCACATTTTTGTTAGAAAATTATGTGAGTCAAAACTTTGTCTCGGAGACAAAGTTACCACAGATTGTGTTTGTTTCCTAGTTCTGAAAATAAAGTATTTTCTTATTTCGAAAGCGAACTAGAAGTGGGACATAGTGTTGGTAGAAAATTATTCTCTACCACCCTGAGCTTTTTTGTGGCATGTCTTTATCTCCCTATTTCTCTTAATTCCTGATTAACTCCTGATGCTTTTCTTCTTGCTCTCCCATTTAGAGATATAAGCCCAGTCCCTCAATGGTTTTTCCAGGGCCTGTGTCAAACTTGTAGAAAGAAAATCAAGATTCATGACAGCTTCTTGTCTATGTATAGTAGGGTGCTGCAGCCACGAGCACCTGACATGCACGTGCGGACTTCAGGCTCTGAAGGTATGTTGCTTCAACCATTTGCAAAGACTGTTAGAATTTGGAGTGCAGTTACAAGGGGAGCTGTGCTGTCCCTTCTTATTTGTACTCTCTCCCCTCACTTTTGGACGTAATTCCTCTCAAAGTCTCAAATTACTTTCGGAAGACATACCAGCTTCCTGGGCTTGTGTGCACTATAAATGTGATAGCTCTAGCAAAAGAACAAATGCCTTAAAACTACTGCCAGGCTAGGTCTGGATTGCCTGTAGTCATCAACATAGCTTTACAATTGGGAAGAAAGTTATGATTTGACTCATTATGCAACTATGTCCATAAAAGGAGGAAGTATTTCTCTTCTTGGGAGGAAATTAGGATGAGTGCTGAACTGGATTACACAAGCTGCTGCTGAACAAAGTTACATAGCAAAGGAAGCAATCCCTATTAGGGCAGTATATTACAGCATCTTGCTGACCTATACATGCACCTTTTTACACTGTTGAATTTTCATAGTACTTATACTTTTCAGAATGCTTTAGGCGTTTCAATCAGCAATCAAATGAATACCACCTTGCAGTAAAATGTGGAAATCCAGAGTAACACTTAGGCTTTGTTTTCCTTCCTCTGACAGTGTCTGAAATGCATTAACAAGGAGCTGGTGAATTAACAGTGCATGCAATTATCGAACACTACCCATAGGAAACTGGAAGTCAACACTTGCAGGCTTTAAAAAATGTCTTAAGTGTAATGGTGGGAGGAACAGATTTGTAGGAAGATGTAGTATGAAGGGCAACAGGGTTTTAATACACTCACCATGCTGCATGCAGGAGGGAGGCCTGAATTTTACATGTAGATGAGATTAGAAACAAGATTGCATACTTTAGTTTGCATGAAAGGGAAGCATGACATGAGCAAGGTTTTGTAGTCTCTTTCCATCTCCCTTTTTTCCTTTCCTCAAGAGCATTTAAAGGGAAAAATACCAGGGCATCCTAAAGCACTGAGCTGGGAACAGCACTCACTGTGCTGCTGTTTCAGCTCTCCCAAACAGGGCTCTGCAGTACGCATCCATCAGGGCTATAAAAGATTCATTCACTGTCCTGCTTGGTTTTCATCTATTTTAAACATTTAGAGACCTACTTACATGCCCTGTAAAACTTACAAAAATCATAATATTTTGAAACCTTTCTGGTGAATTACATGCCTTTTCCACTCAGGCTGGCTACTCTTCTGCTATAGATTACCATGAGAAGCATTTCACTGTCAGGCAGACCTTTGGTGGGGGTGAATTTGTAGTCATTTTCATGTTTATTTATTTTTCCTTACTTTGTTGTATTTACTCCTTGCTATTTTTGTTTTGCTAACATAGAATCACAGAACGGTTTGGGTTGGGAGGGACCTTTAGAGCCCATCCAGTCCAACCCCCTGCAGTGAGCAGGGACATCCCCAACTAGAGCAGGTTGCTCAGAGCCCCGTCCAACCTGACCTGGGATGTCTCCAGGGATGGGGCATCGACCACCTCTCTGGGCAACCTGGGCCAGTGTCTCACCACCCTCACTGTAAAACATTTCTCCCTTATATCCAGCCTAAATCTACCCTCCTTTAGTTTAAAACCATTACCCCTTGTCCTGTCACATCAGGCCTTGCTAAAGAGATCGTCCCCATCTCTCCTACAGTCCCCCTTTAAGCACTGGAAGGCCGCAATAAGGTCTCCCCGCAGCCTTCTCTCCTCCAGGCTGAACAACCCCAGCGCTTTCTCCCCAACTCTCTCCCCAACATCCCACCATTCTCCTTCCCTTTCCATTCCCAAGGCCCAAGACCACAGCCAGGCACGTTCCAGTGATGGGCAAAAGTTGTCACAATCAGCAAAAATAATCAGCATTGGTTTATGATGAGGAAAAGGTCAGTAAACTAATTTCATCTAGTTCTGCTTTGCCAGAAATAGTGTTTGTTTTATGGTGCTACAGGAGAACTGGAAGGCTGCGTATCTGCCAGGTGTGTCCAGAGACCTAAGCCCATTCTGCCATCTCGGACTGGGACAAAGAGCCAGTCCCATCTGTGATTTCATCCTCCACAAGCAATTTAGCTTTCTCTTTCTGTAGTTAAAACATTTTAAACCCTCCTGTTTGGATATAGATTGTTTCCTAAAATCTAATATATTTTAATAAGAAACTTCTATCGAAAATGGTCGGTTACCGGCAGATTATAAAGGTATCAGGCAGGATTGCCCTGTCATTGCGTGTAAGACAGACACTTTGGGGTACTTACCCATTTCGGGACTGCGGGCTCACAGCTTCAAAATCCTCTCTCTCTTCCTGATGTGAGGAGATCATACTTGAAGGGTAATCTTGAGTATCCTTCCTGAGCCCTTCTGCCTCCCAGTAACCTTCTTCCTTGTGTGACAGAGGAGTCCTCTGGGGGTATGCAGAGGTCTCATAAATTCGTGGCTTGTGCACTGAACCATCATGATATCGATGATAGTCTGAGTGTTTGACCAGCTTTGCCAACCCTACTGTATTACAGATGAGCAAAAGCTTCACTAGCATAGTGGTTTTTTATCCCCACCCAGTTACACCTGTCTCTTGCTCCCTTCTCTGAAGCACAGCCTGGATTAATTCAGGAATGCCCCGGCAATATTCTTTAACTGGAAAGTTGGAAGAAGGAAGGGAAAAAAAAAAACAACCTGTAACAAAGAGCGGAAAAAGGTTCCGACCCTCCCAGCCACTGTGGAAACGTCCGTGGCTATTGAACAATGTGAGTCTGGTTCCTGTGTGGGGCTCAAACGTCTCTGACGGGGCGGGGGGGAAAAACGGTGGTAGGAATATAGCTTATTCAAGGAACTTCTGAGCTTGGCTGCCTTCTAAACTTATCTGTGAACAGGAACTTGGCTTTTATCAACTGCCTTCTCCCTCGGGCACAGGAAAAGGATGTTAGCTTAAAGGAAAGGAAGAGAAAAGAAAGGAAAGAAAATATTGAGTGGTGTAACAGACTCTCATTACGGTGCCAGAAAATGTCACAGACCTTCTTGCTCCGGTGTCTGCACATGGGGGTTTTTCTACAATTCAAAGGCAGAAATACATTGGCTTTAGCAGCATAGTATTCATGGTATGTATAACAAATTAGGAGCATTAAGGGATTCAGGGTAAATGCACAGCAAAAAAAGAGCCTACAAACATCCATTTTTGTGTGGCCTTTGCAAAGTAGCTCTGTGAATCATGCTCTGTTCCCATCAAAGTGGAAGATTTTCATGAAGTGGTCCTTCACAGAAGTCAGGATTATTGAGCAATTTTTAAGAATTTCTGTTTTGGTTGTCATCTCTGGACCTCACGCCTGATTTTTTTGTGCGTTTTCAATTAATGTTACAAAAAAAAACACTAGCCAAGAGCTGCTGTAAAGACCTCCATCACCACATCCTAATAATAAAAAAAAAGGCTGTGGAGGTTGGATGTAGTTTTCTTACTGGTTTTGCTTTACTTGATGGTACTGCTTTTAGTTTTGTTGCTATCATAAACTGTATTTCTTTTCTCGCTGTCTTGCAGGGTGATGCACCCTGGCTTTTTTAAGAAAAATGAGAGAGAACGATGCTCCACTGACAAAACAGGCAGGAATTCTGGTGCAGGACTGCTAGATCATGTCTTGGTTTGAATGATGAGAAGCGCAGCCCAAAATTCGGCACATCCTGCCGAGCATTAAATGTAAAGCTTTTCTGGAGTCATTCCAATGCCAGCTGAAAAATAGAGGATAAAACATCTCTCTAGGATTTCAGAAGGCCTTGTTATTAAAGGCTGTGGATTTGCATCTCCTTATCCTTGGTTGAATCTGGACCCCTCTCCTTCTGATTGCTCCTCTTTTATGCTTAATGGAAGAACCTAGAAAACTGCAGAAATGCCCTTACTGACCTGTGGCAGAGACTGCTGTGTAAGAGCAATTAAGCCCTAGGGCAGGGACAGTGGCACATGGGGCAAAGCAGAGAGAGATTTTGATCATTTTAAGGGCAAAACCTGCTCTTGCTGTTGTAGTCACTTCTCCAGGGAGATGAAATCACAAGTTCTGGACTGAAGACTGAAAGAAATAAGCAACTTCCCCCTGTTACTTCCTGCTGCTTTTATTTCAGAATTGTGTGCGTCCTGCTGTAATGCATGTTAATGTCTGAATATTTTATGTACTGTGTTTCACATACAAACGTGCCTTTCTTACAGCTAACTGGATGTGACCTACGTGTTATGTATATTTACTTAATAACACACATTTTTGGGAAGGAACTGAAAGAAACATGAGACAAAACAAACAACAGGCTTATAAGCTGAGCTGCTGTGTGACCGTGGCTTGCAGAAAAGTGGTTTTTGTGCTACAGATATCAAAGTTGTCCTGGTTGTGACCTACTTCCAAGCCCTTTGGACTTGTCTGTCAATATATACCTTTCTACTTAGTCTTAACTCAGCCATTAAACCTTTATTCTTCATGGCTGTGATACTCCTAAGTGGCGGCGCAGTGTTTCTCTGCCAACCCGGTTTGGCACATCTGCTGCTTCTTCAGGTGCAAGAACCCATTCTCTGTGCCTTTGTAACAGTTCTGTCTACGAGTGCAGCAATCGGGAGGCACGGATTGCTCGGCCAATTGCAAGTTAATAATTCAGCATGACTTTTTGGTAGCAGTTATGAAAGATGTTAAAATATTGAGCACACCAGGGACTGATGTCTCTTTCCTTGTGATGGGCATAGCGTAGGATGCTGCCGCAAACACGTGGAAGATAATGATTATTCAAAGGACCCTTCTTGCTACACAACGCTAGTTAAGAATTCTGTCTAATAACTGTCCTGATTTGGGGTGTCTGAATAGCGTATTCAGGTTATACAATTGGTTCATAACATTTGATTTATTGGTAGGCGGAGGTGTAAGTTTTCTTGCTTAACACCTCTAGAAGAACAGGTATGAGGAGTACTCATTTAGGAATATGATACATCCCAATTTTGCCTTTTTTTTTTTTTTTTTGAGCTGATGCCTCAGCATGGAACTAGTCAAAACATATATGTACGGTCATTTGCTGTAATTATTTGCTCATGCCTTCTGAGGTCAGTCTCTTCTAGGAGGTATCTACTGGATGAGAAAGGCAGCTGTGCACCAGCTAATATGAACAGATACCCATGCACTGTTCAGTTCCTAATCTAGGCTTGGTGGACCTTACAGAGCTGGATACTACTGCTGGAATGGAAGAAATGGGTAAGACAAATCAAATTTAAAACATGGTTTGGAAAATTATTTGGAAATAGGTGTTACTCCAAACGTATATTTAAAACCCTATTGGTGAGTGACATGATAATAGTGGTGTGGAGATGTTTGGAGCTGCCCTGATACTTCTCAGAAGTTTCTAGCAGTTCTCAGAACAGCTAGCCAAAAAAACCCAGCCCACTAGCTCTCTATTTTGGCAACTAAATTTGACAGGTGACAGGTATTGTTCCTCCGCTCTTGGTCCCCAGTCACTAGTGGCTTTTTTCCCCTGTATCCTTATTCATGAAAATACTTTCCCCCCCCGAGTATTTCTGAGAAATGTTTCTTCAAACTGTTTCAGTCTTGAAAGAGTTGATATTGCCAGTTACATCAGGTTCATCGGTACGCCCTGGGATCTTGCAGACAACTGTCGGGACTACTCTCGCCTTGTCTAGTAATTATAGCCACTTACATTAAACCCAGCTCTTAACCCCCTCCAACGTTGCCCACCCTGAGAATTCAATGTCCCGTTTGCAATTCCATAACCAAGTTGTCAGATAGCATCACTGACTTCTGGATAATCTGTGTCAGATGTAAAATCTCATCTTGGCCCCTTTCTCTTTGTTTAGAGTCAGAGCCCTGCAGCTACAGTTTGATGGGAGATGGGTGACCACACAGTAAACAGTGCCAAACAATAAGCTTGATAAATGACTTGTACGTACTTAGAAAGCAAACATGCTGGCTATTCCAATCAGTTTCTCCCTGGAGAAAGAGCCCTTAGAAATTAAATTTTCAGTGAATAGACACCATTTTTTGTTTGTTTTGTATCTTCTTCCCAGATTCACTGCCCGCTCCATAATGCTCTTAAATATTATAGCCTTAAATTCAGAATCTGAGTATTTAAAAGGAAAAAAACAAAGCCTTGGGAAAAAATGTTTGAAAAGCTAGAATTATTTTCATAAGCATGTATTGCTTTAATAAGCATGCATTTATTTAGATTCATATATCCCAGCTCCAAATCTCTGAAGCAGACTGAGTAACTGAAAGATTTTTATGTCTGGGAAGATGAATAGGACAGTTTTGTTGATAGCTGCACAGCAAGGGGATAACTTCTCATTAGGGATTGCTTTTCAGATCCAGAAAACGCTGTCTCATTCCCTGCCCGCTGCCAATGCGCACACACGCCTGTGCAGCAGCTCCGGGGAAGGGGAGCGGAGTGTCAGGAGAGGGGCTGCTGGGCTAGGAAGGATTTCTTTCAGTGATCTGTCCTTCAGAAGAGGAAGATGAATTTTTGTTGACTCTATTTTTATTAGTTTGCTCAAAAGCTGTCAATGGTATTCAACGGCAGAGATCAGCCAAGAAAGACTGCTGAGTGCTGTACTGGCAGCGCTCTGCTCGCTCTATGCGTGCCTTAAAAATGGCTCGTCCGTCAGCCTTCACGCTATTCATTCCCTGGCAGAGGAATTACTCATTAACTATGCAAACGTACATGCAGGGATTCAAGTCCTAAACTGTTTGCCAAGAGGATGTCAGACAGAACTGCTTGTTTTTGCTAGGGCATGAAAATGAATGATCTGAGACAGTTCTCCTTTTGTCATTTTGAAGTTTTCATAAATGGAGAGAGAGAGATGGGGGGGGGGATTCATGTTTATATAGAGCAATGTTTGATCCTGTTAATGTTAATATTATTCTCCATACAAAAACTTCCTGAACAAAGGATATTTACCAGCCACAAAAGCAGTCTGTCTTTTCTTTTTTTATCTGTCTTTCAAACATCATGCACCATTTAAGTACTTCAACCCAAATCCCACTCCTTTCATCCAGTGAGATGCTTTTGTCGGCTGATAATCCCCAGCGTAAATCCATTGTTAAAGGACAAGGTTAAGGTCTTGTTGCAATTGGAAAAATTAAAGAGGGAAAAGACACAAATTAAGTAAAATCCTGTTTTAAATTTTGCAGACACAGCGAAAAGTCAGGCGGTAGAGGACAAGGAATCTTGATTTCTGCTTTGTATTGTTTTCTTTCCCCTGCATCTGTGCTTTGGGAGTAGGTAGACTTGAGTTGGATTTGTCTTGCCCATATTGCAGAATTACTAGCAGTCACTGCACAGGCCTGCTTCCAGATATTAGCCACCAACACCTAAGAAAGATTTAGGCATGTGGGAGGTGGGAAACTGCTCCTTTCAGAGACTGTCCAGGAGCTACAGTGTTATGCAGCAAGAGACTCCACGAACAAGCCTGAGCGGACAGAATTCAAGCTTTAAATGAACAGCATCTGGATGGTTGGTCATTGCACAAATCAAAACGAGACTTTCTTTTGGTATTACGCAGATCAGCTAAATGTTTGTGAGATACAAATTCATTTACAAAGTGATATGAATGAAACTCAATAGAAAAAAAATGGGAATTAACTGACTTCTCCCCAGTGTCCCAAGGTAGATAACAGAGAAAGACGTTACTGCCAGATGAGATGGGAACTTGGGTTCTCTGAATTGCCCACTGGAGGAGCTTCTCTTTAGCTGCTGATTACATTCTCTAATACAAGGGAAAAGTTGTTTTTCAGGCACAAAGTTGAGATCCTCGCAACACCTGAAAGCCAAGGTTGCTTACGTTAACTTCTGTTGTCAGGTTTGTCCGAAGCAGGATTGACAACAAATCAGAAGTAAATCCTCTGCTTAGAATAGAAATAGGGTACCACAGTTGCCATGGGGTGGCAAGTGTTCAGGAGCCAGTATTGATGCTTGCCCTTTATAAATCACCTATGACATTGTCCCGAGTCCAGAGCTTTCCTGAAAGCGTTTCAAGATAAAACAATGCCTGTGCAAACTGCCTGCTGCCTTGGGAGGGATCCAACGGCATTTAAATGCCTCTTGTGAGCTCTTTCTGAAGGTCACCGGTGGAGGAGAAGGCAGGAAAGGAGTATCCAACTCGAGTACTGGCTAATTCAGTCTGGTGATGATTCATGTTTCACATCCAAAGATGGCTTGATATTTCATGTATTTGTTGCCTTTTATAGCCATGCAAAATATGTAGACTTCAATTGTACAAATCACAATGACAAAACAAGAGCTTAACAAAATCAAAATACACTTCTCACTCAGCCTTATCAGGTTAAGCATTCTCCTGAAAATACTGATAAAACCCATAACCCTGGGAAGCTCTGCTTTAATGCTCTTTGAAAGCCCAGTGAAAAAAAGAAATGGGCCCAGTAGCAATTCCCCAAAATAGCAAATGCACTTTTTACCAAATGTAGTCAAAACAAGGCTCCTGCCCTGTGCCTAATGAAATCAATGGGAGTCTTGCAACTGACTCCTCGCAGCTAGCTCAAACCACTGGTCATATGATACAATAAGACACATATATATTCAATTTAAGAACACACGGGGAGCAGAAACGAGCACCAGCTGTGCACCTTGGGTAGCAGTCAATCAGCCACCTAAAGGAAATTTTGAAAGATGGTAAGAAAGACCTTCTTTTCACTCCTTGCTGCAAGAGTTGACAACAACAAGAGCTCTTACAGTAATCGGTGTGTTGTGATGGCCTTCCTCTGAATCTTGCACTTTTTTAAATTAACAATTGATAAATGTATTAGTCTGTCAGAGATTTGGCTCAAATGGAAATTTGTTCTT
Source organism: Anhinga rufa (assembly GCA_013400875.1). Classification (NCBI taxonomy): domain Eukaryota; kingdom Metazoa; phylum Chordata; class Aves; order Suliformes; family Anhingidae; genus Anhinga; species Anhinga rufa. Next base: position 2,150 of record VZTV01112601.1, on the reverse strand, counting down.
CATTTATAAGTAAGGAGACCCATTTGTGAGAAAAAGATTGAGAAAATCTGTATGTTACTTTCCAGATCAAGAGTCATTCAATTGTTTCAGTATGGAGTAAAAACCACTCCCAAAAACTGAAGAAATAAGCTTACTTCCATGGCAAGAACTATGTTTGTGTATGTGTCTGCGTGTATGTACAGACGTGTCATTTTTTTATTCAGAATTTTGTCTTTTTTCTGTAGTCTTTCCCCATCTGACCCTTCCAGGCTGATAGCTTGTGGCAGCAGTGGCTCAGGGACCACTACACTTCATGGCGTTACGGTATGCTACCCTCCCGTAACGCAGCTGAACCTCTGAATTTTGTATTCTCTTTGCCTGGTAAGGGAAAGCAACCAAAGCTGGTCAGGGTTTGTGCTCAGAGACCAGTGTTCTGTGGCTTCTCTAGTTTCAGATATGGCACCATTAAATAATAATAAAAATAAATACTCTCCTTGTTGCACCAGCAATTGCTTTCACGGGTGCTTGTGTTGAATTTCAGTTTGTGCTAGTGGGACAATAGCTGGTTTGGGCCACTCTGGATCTACTTCAGAAAACAATTTGGCCTGAGTTTAACTTGAAGCACATTAGGATATCCAACTGTGATTAGCGATCATATGCTTTGTATTTTTTCCTAGGGAGGCCTTGAGGCTGGATGAATCCTCTATGCACACTGTAAGATTTCCCCAGTCAGTTCTCAGCTGGGTGATTTTCTCGCCCCGCTGTGCTCTGCGGCACAGACCTCCGACGTGAGCGATGGCATCGGTGTAAAACGTCTTCTCACTCCGCAGCGGCGGAGCCCTGCCTACAGCAGCTAGGAGAAACAAATAGGAAACAGGATTTCCCCCAACAGACATCTGATTTTTCAGAAATGAAACATTGTAATGGGATGTGCAGCCCAGCAAAAACGGTGATTTATACTAAAAGCCTTGAGGGGCCAACTTCAGACTTGACAAACATGGCAAGTGGGACTTCCAGCTCCCTTTGCTTGAGCACCAAGCTCTAGCTGGTTCCCTTTCTCTCTCAGTATTTACTAGAAATACTCGTGTTCCTGTTATGGTTTTGCGCAGGATGGGTTCTGGTAAATGCCAGACCAAGGAACCTGACCCTGTTTGTTTGCTACAAGCACTACCAGCTCTAGATGCACTCCAGCCTCTGGGAACCCAGGAGAGCTTGTGTTTGCCTCCTGCTGCACCCTCAGGGAGATGCCCCTTCAGGAGCCCAGCTCTTGAGATAAAAAGTCTCCCTCTGCACATGAGAGCATCCTTGAGTGTGAGCATTGCAGCATATTTTAAAAGCTTTATCTGTCTGGAAATTTTCCAGACGGTCTGTTACCTACCGATGTCCTCCTTTTCCTCCTCTCCCCCTCCCTTCTTAAATCTTCTCAAACAGATCCATATCATTAATATTTCAGTATCAGCTGTTCACAGGCATTGGTTACACTGCAGCGCACTTCATCAATAAGAGCCAGCAAAGGCTGTGAGGTTTGCCACACTGCCTTCATCCAGCGGAGGAGTAAGAGCAAAGACAGAGACTGGCAGAGAAAGCGAGTATCCACCGAGGGTAAGGCTGCGTGTTGCAGTCCTGGTCTTGAGCTGCTTTTTGCTGCTGTCCCTCACTCAGATCGTCCAGGTAATACCCTAGCAAGCAACAAGAATGGATGTCTTTAAGAAAGGTTTCTCTATTGCTAAAGAAGGTGTGGTGGCTGCTGCAGAAAAGACCAAGCAGGGAGTGACGGAGGCTGCAGAGAAGACTAAAGAAGGAGTGATGTACGTAGGTAAGAGAGAACTATTTTCATTCTACATTTGAGCACGAACTGGCACATTTTTCTCTGAGAAAGTCTGGGGAAATTATATTTTGGCTAAAGCTTGGGAGTAGGAGGTCTGGATAACATCCTCAGCTCTGTCACAGAGTGGCTGTGGAAGCCTGGGGTGCCACATCCTCCCCGTGCCTCAGTTTCCCCAACTGCAAATTAGACATATGAAGGGCCACCGCTTCAGGGGAGGCAGAACTAATGCAATGTTCAGGAGCATATGCACAGGTGGAAGGTTTCTGTGATGACTATTCACTAATTGTTTGCAGAGTGAGTCACTCACATGCCAAGCACTGCTGATCTCCGCCTCACCTCCACG
>VZTV01112593.1:33043-67052 GCA_013400875.1 Anhinga rufa | reverse complement strand
TTTTCCCCCCCTCCTCATGTGCCTTTATAACCCATAGCATGACAGTCCACGTCGTACGTTAACTTGCTGATGTACCTCTTGTTCTTGCTTGTCTCCTCTCCAGGTTCCAATGATTCTGGTTGGCAATAAATGTGACCTGGAGGAAGAGCGTGTAGTCGGCAAAGAACAGGGTCAAAACTTAGCAAGACAGTGGTGTAACTGTGCCTTTCTAGAATCGTCCGCAAAGTCCAAAATCAACGTTAATGAGGTAACTACCAGCTGTTCCCTTGTCTTTCCTGCTCCAGCACGAATGCCACATTAAACCAGCGTGTAGTCCTTCGTGTATTTCTTAACTGGGAAGGTTCAGGATGATTCTGAAATCTCAGCCTAAGAAAGGCTTGCGAGGCAGTGTATTTAGCTACTGCTTTCTCTTTGTTTTAAGGAGATCTGCTCCTTTTTCTCCCTAAAGGGTGGGTGGCTTCTCCAGATAAGTGCTTTCTATAGCCTGTCAGAGGACCTGAATAGCAGAGGGTCCTGAGTAAGCCCAGTTAACTGGATGACTCTTAGCTTAGATAAACTTTATTTGGAAAGTATACTTTTTTCAAGATAACGGCTGCTGCTCTTCAGAACGTGGATTATGCCCCGTTGTCACATTGTGTAGCGTTGGCTGCTGGTTTTGGAAGTATTTGCTTCTCACATTCCTGCTGCTTGTGGCTGCTCAAGCAGACATCCCATCACAGTCCTCCTCTGGTAAGCCACTGACTTACCAAGACCGCGTCCAAACATCTATCTGTCTGAGCAGTTCCTCGTGTCTAAATGAGAAACACCTTTGCAATTGGTGTGCCTTTTGCTGCTGCCCGAGGTAGTGGAGCTCTGCTTGACACCAAGCACCAACTTTTTATTCTCTCTATGAATTATCTGACTGTGACAGAGGCCGCGCTTCCAGCCACGAAAGCTAAGGTGACCCCATGCCGTGTAGCTGGTTTGGTGCCAGGAGATAACTGGGACCGTTTAGGAGGCTGTGCGATAAGCAGGAGCAGTAGGATCTTGGGCAGGACCCAGCGGTAGTTTGGCAGTGAGTGGGATGGGAGCAGCACTGCATCTACCCGGTTGGGAGGGGCGGGAGCTCCGGGCTGGATGAATTGCAGCTTCTGTGGTTGGGATTAGCCTAGCGCACTAATCTAACCCGGTAAACATAGCTCGCTGAGCTAGACTCCTGCCAGGAGGGATTTTTTTTGTGTGTGTGTGCCTGAGCTGTAGTAAAACTATGACTGTTAAAGAAGAAACTAGTGGCTCAGTCATCAAGCAGAATCACCATGGATATAACCAATTCTGTTTTATTTGCATTTCCACACTTCATGGCAGACACTGACCTCTCGTTAGCCAAAGGTGCCTGAAAGCTCTCCTGAGAGCTGTGCAGGAAAGGGGATTCTCTAGTAGGCAGAACACCGAGCTGTCCCGGGGCGAATGCACGCCCGTGGTTTACATACAGTCGTCCTTATGGCTGTGTGAATCCTGTGTCTCCGTATTTCCCTGTCCTGTCTGCTGCCTCCAGTGAGCCTCAGATCACAGAGAAGAAAATGATGTACTGGAAGATTAGGTTCTCATTTTATTGTGATCTTAATTTTCTGGTTTGCTGCCAGTTTATATTGCCTGGTTATGAAAAGCATAAAAGCTAAGGAAATCAAAGAGAAGAAACACCGTGAATCAAGCAACCTATTGTACTGGTTATTTGTTTGTTCTGCTGGCTCAGGGACTGGGGAAGCGTTTGCATTAATCCGGGTTTTGTTTTTTGTTTTTTAGCTACTTTTGGACTTTCTAACCTTGTTAATATCGGGGCTAAATGGTGATAAATTTCTTTGTGCCTTCAGAAATTCAGACTCCTCCTGCACATCCTAATCGCATTCAAATCCTCTTGGCTCTTGTTTATAGAGGCTTACATACGGAAAGCTGTTTTGCATCAGCATAGAAGATGCCACTTACTGTTTTTTCCTACAGAAACCTTTTCTTTGTATCTCATCTGTGCACTTGTGAATGTCTTGGCTGTGTCCATTGGAGAGTACGACCTGCTCCTTTTGCCCAAGGCTGACAGTAGAAAACTGCAGCAATAAGCTTACTAAAGGAGTAGCGTGAGCAACTCAAATGCTATTTTAAAGTATTTTACATGAGATCTTGATAAAGCCACCATCATGTTCATCTCATTTGAAACTATTTAACTGTGCACTGGTGCTTTTTCATGTAGGTAGTAGCCAGAAAGTGTTAAATTTCCAGTTGTTGCAGCTTGTTATAAACTGTTTCTTTGTCTTATGAATTTCCTTGGAATCAACAAGAATTTGTGAGCTGTCAGCTAGTCCAGGAAGGAAAAAAGTAAACAAGGACAAGGGTGGAGCTTTCTGAAGGTTTAGACATTTCTCCTCAGTACTGTGACCCAGCTCCAAGCATTTTTGCAAAGCTTATTTTGCTACAGATGGGTTGAGTATTGCTGGGAAAACAACTCACAGCAAAAGTGTTCACAAGAAACTCGTCTCTGAAGCTGAAAGAGGTCCCTGTAATCGTCCCCCTCTGGAAATGTCTGCATTCAGGGCAGATGTTCTGCTTCTCCTTGCTGATTTTTTTGTTAATAAACTCAAAAGATTAGACCAGGCAAAAAGGTGAAGTGATTAACAGCTTGAATCTGCTTGGCAAAGAGGAAAATTAACAATGCATCCTATGCAGCAGGTAAATGAAGACCACTTTTGAAGGTGAAAGCCAAGGAAAAGGGATGCCTTTCCCTACAGTGAGCATATGCTGCTGGTGGTGTAGCAGTGATCTGCAGGGCACTCATCAGGCCAGGGAGCGCCAGCGAGACGACGCTCCTTAAGGATATTATGCATGTCTGTTAAAAAACCCTTCTGTCATTTCCCAGTTTTCTCCCACTTTTCCAAAGCAAGGGATTTGCGGCCATTTTATTGCCGTTCTCTTCTGAAGCCTTTGGTCATGTGCAACCAGGAGAAAGCTGTATGCTGCAGGGTATGAGTTTACAGCTCTCTTATGTTCTGCACGCTGATGTGAGCTCTGTGCTCTCTTATTCCATAAGCAGTTGCTTGAGAAACATGTTTAAGTAAATGCAAGCAGTTTAATTGAATTTATAAGACCGCAGTCACTAGGGAAGAGTATCAGCTTGCCAACCTGCCTAATTTTTGACACTTGCATAGTGTTTTATCACTTCGATTTTTCAGTTTGTGTTTTTAATTTTCAGATCTTCTATGACCTGGTCAGACAGATAAATAGAAAAACACCAGTGGAAAAGAAGAAGCCTAAAAAGAAATCATGTCTGCTGCTTTAGACTCCCATTGCGCAGCAGCTCTGAGCCAGGTAAGAGGTGTCTGAATTACACCCACAGCTTGGGCGATTGGACCGTGAGCTGCTCCCAGCAGAGAGAGGACTCGCTCCCCTTCCCTCCACTCCTCTTCCTCTGTCTGCTCCCAAATACAAAATTCCTTCCCGTTCTGCTGCATTTGTTGGACATTTTTAAGAAGTCAGTTGTACTAACTGACCTGGCAGAGAAATACCTGCTTCTCTCCCTTTCCCCTCTTGTTTGGGTTGATGAGTGCAACAGAGCAGGAACCTCCTTTTTACTCTTGCAGGCTCTCTCTGTCTTTTGACACCATGCTCTGAGCCACTGCGGCTCAGGTTTGGTTCCTTTTTATCCTCTGCTGAAATTTGGTAGCATCTGCGTAACTTGTGTTATTGCTGCGGCTGCTGTCTCAGTCCTAGGTGCTCTGGGGACAACTGCAAATTGGTTTGGGTGGGACATGGATTTCCATGGCACAGAAATAAAAAGCTGCCTACCAACAAAAAAAAAACCCAACCCCAACCAAAAACGAAAACAAAAAACCACCCCAAGGTTGGACATAGCTATAAATAATCTTCCTGTGTATCTTGGCAGGGTACTTTGTGTGCTTACAGCTGTTTTGCTGCACTCCTGAAAGAAAACAGCATTTCTGTAGCATCAGGCTTTGGACAGAAACCTCACCTAGGCTGCCCTGTGAGCTGCCAGCACCCGAGCGCGCTCGCGCTGCGTGGCACCCTTCGGAGGCAGGGAAGGCGCGGGGTAAACGGCCCATCTCGGCACCAGGCAGCAAGCGATGGTCGGAAAGCAAGCAGGTGGCCCCACGTGCACTGGCTGTAGCACAAAGCGCGCTCGGCCCGCGAGTGCAGCAGGGCAGAGCGGCAGCCCGGCACTGCAGGGACGAGTCGGGGAGGAATGAACTCACCGCAGCGCTCGGGCTGTGCCCGCTGCCTTCGTGATCTTAGGCTGCACTGGCTGTCAGCTTCTGATGGGTTCTGTGACCCATTGAAAGCTCTGTATTGCGTCCTTTAGTTTCATAAATAGGTGCACTGTAGCTGGCAGAGCAACCCGAGTGCCCTTGTCCTACAGCGTTTAAGACAAGCTCCTGGTCATAGAAGGATTTCAGGGACAAATTCCTGAAAATAGATGGCTGCCTTCTGCCAGATGTGAAATTCATGCTGTAGACAGCCGTTTATGTAGCCTAGGTGCGATAGAGCAGGCTAGATGGAGCTGTGCAGTTAAGCTGGCGTCTAATGACTTGTGCTTTATTGATTGATGAGTCTCTTATCCTGGGCTTTGAATGCCAGAAAATAATAGCTTACGGTTGTGGGGAAACAATGGCTTTAGGAAAAGAAGAGTACGTTTCGAGTGGCCTTTCCTGTTCCTCAGGTGATAGATCTGAATTTAGCTAGTGTGGCGTCAGCCAGGACGATGACTTGGAGACGGGCTTCCCCAGCCTCGGGGGGACGTGCTCTCTGCCGGGCTCGGTGCGGCTCTGCCCTCGCCCTCCTGCCCGGGATCCTGCGCCGCAAAGCCCAGCGTCGGCAGCAGCGTAGCACTGAAATATCAGCAACTGCTGGGGGAGTTCCTGCATTCAGAAGTTACTGATGAGACTTCTCATAATGCTGACTTCTACCCATGCCCCCAAATCTGCTCTAGATCATCGAAATGCTTCACAGTGTCTCCCTATTCTTCATAAATCTCTTCCCGATTTGTTGCCTGTGTGTTACAGCTGCGGTAGGGCTCGGGGGTTCTCCAGCTCATCAGCCTTTAGAGCATCTCAGAAATAGAAAAGGTGAAATCCCTCTCCCATGAACTGTTCGCCCATTGCCGAATTCGAAGTCCACTTGAAGGCGCAAAGCAGATGAGTTGGAAGGACACCATCGTTATCACAGCAGAAAGACAGGGTGGCGGCTGCTCTGCCGCTGCTCTGCTGCAGCCCCGATAAAACAAGAACTTGTTTCTTAGAGTTATAGTTTCCAAAGTCTCTCTTCTTTCTGTGCCTCCAAACTCGGGGGATGGCAGGAACAAACCCCAGTACCGGAGGGAGATAAGCTCTTCCTGCTGAAACGCTGCGCGTTGTTAGGAGCCTGGGTGCGGGCAGCTGTCTGGGGAAGCTTGCAGGCCTTTGCTCGAGAGCGTTCGTCTCGTCGGTAGGAAGAGAATCGTCCCTCCATCATCTTTTTTTTTACTTTTTCTAGATTGCAGGAATGAAGAACTGTTGCCTAAATGGAAAGTGCCAGCATTCCCGACTTCAAAACTTTATGGAAAGTAATAACATATCTGAAGAAGCTTGTCCTGTTTTTATATACGATGAGAAGAATTTAGATCTTAAAATGGTTTGCACACAGTCCCTGGAAAAAGAAATCGCTCTGTGTATATCTTTTGGAAATTTAAGACGATAGTACTCCTCCTTTGCAATAGCAGTTAACAGATGTGAAAATAAATATAATTGACTCTAGTGTATGATTATACAGAGGAGCATGGATGCATTTCAAATGCTAGATATTGCTACTATAATTAAAATTTCATATTGACCCTTTTATTGTAATTTCTCCCCATCAAGCACTAAAAATGTTCCACCATTATATTTGATATCTATAACTATAGATATATACCTGAAACTTCCCTCTGAACTCACCGCAACAAATAATTTTTTGAGTCATTGACTTTTATATTTAAAAGTTATGGAATATCATTATTTTCATTCTGCCATTATATTCTAATTAAAAATGTTTGTGCATAATGCTTTGGAAAAATGGGTCTTTTATAGGAAAAAACCGGGATAACTGATTTCTATGGCTTTAAAAGCGAAAATATATAATATACTAAACCAACTCTAATATTGCTTCTTGTGTTTTACTGTCACAGATTAAATTACAGCTTTTATGAATGATTAAATTTTAGTACATTTTCATTTTGTTTCTGTGTTTTTGTTATGGTTTCCAGGCTTTGGTTTTTTATCCATTTTTTTTTTGTGAATTCCTCTTCCATTCTGGTAGATCGAGTATTTTGTTCTAACGAATACCACCAGTATGTCGTTAGGCCGATGCGATGTCTTCACGCACCCTCCTTGTTGGATGTATTTAATCGTATCGCACACTAAAGTACAGAAGGCTACTTTTAATTAGTTTTGTACATTCTTTTGAATGTTTAAAGATTGTATTCTGCTGAAAATATTTCCTCTGTACAATTATTTTTATATGTACAAATTTTGTTTAACACTGCCTCCAAGGTCTGCCTTCCGCTATGATCTCCGGTTTCATGCCACCGCGTACCTCGAGGGTAGGATCCCGGTTTTGACAGTGCCACCCGCCGGGCAGGAGCCCGGGGTCATCTCAGCGTCTCGGCATGAAGCTGTGGAGTTGAAAGTTGGTTCTGTCTAAACGCAGTTTCAGCGAAGCCAAACAGCTGCTTTACGTTTTTAGACAAAATCTGGCCAACGTTACCTGGTCTGTGCAGTCAGCCGAAGGGGCGCTTTGCTTCATTTTGGGTTTGTTTCTGGTTTTTAAATACCTGTTGGTTTCATAAAGTCTGAAAGAGCAGGATATGAAGAGACCCATGGGCGCTCAGCCACGATCCTCCCGTGTTTGTGCAAGTAAAAGAACCACCTTTGGGACCTGTGGGGCCCAAATCCCATCCTCGGTGCGATGCTGCTGGAATTCCTGCAGTGTTGGAGGACTTGCTCCTGCTTCGCTTCTAAGTAAGTGAGAAGAGAAATGTATCTTCACAGTGGAGAAAACTCGGGACGGACTTTGTCCTGGTTGTTCAAACGAGAAATCTAAATGTCATAGCTGAACCGTTGTTCCTGGACCTGTTGTATAGTCTTACCGTAAACCAGGGGGGATAAATTTCTTATAAATAGGTTTTTCTAAAACTGCGTTACTGATGCAGCTGTTGAATCATACAGAGGCCCCAGTTTCTAAACGCAGCCCAAACAAGACTGGATGAAAATACTCGGATGACGATAATGTGAACACGTCTGCTCACTCACAAGCTACTAGGACAAACATAGTGACTTAGCTGGTTGTCTTCAACCTACCTATGCGCTTCCTTTTTCAGGAGGAGCAGAAGCATGGTATTTGCAGGTTGGTTACCTTTACTAAATGTAAAAATATTTTAGTAATAAAGTAATTTTAACGTACATGCTGATTGCTAGATGTCTCTTCTATAAAAACAGAAACCTAACCTAGTTGTCTAGATACCGTGCGGGGTACAAGTTCATCAAGCCTCATTTCACCAATGCCAAGTGTGTGTTGTACAGAAGGGCCGGCCACGTTATCCGCCGCCGGCAGAGCTGGGGGTGCTCGACCTGCCCGTGCTCTCCCACAGCGCTCCTGAGCTTCGCGCCCCTGCAGCGGCTCCCAGCCCGGCTGTTCCCGTGGTGTAACTGGCTGGTCTGGTGAAGGCGAGTGCAGCCCCTTCGGTGGCGTTTTTTGCCTGTAGCGGGATCCGCTGGGAGCACGGCTGGGCAGCAGCGCGGGTGTCCGAGGGCAGCCGACGGTGCAGGAGCTCCCCGGGAGATGCTTCTGCTCCGATCGCCCCGTCTCCCGCAAAAGCTGGAGCTGCGAGGGGTTTGTAGGCGATGCTGGCTTCCCGGGAGAGGCAGGAATGGCAGGCTGAGCCTGGGGAGCTCTGGGTTGCAGAATGAATAGTAAACTTGGCGTAAGAGTCTGAGGAAGAGGTCGAAGCGGGCTGGAAACGCTTCCCAAGCCTGTTGGCTTTGCCACTAGATGGTGGTGTCGGAAAAGATCGGGGGCCGAGAAGGCGCTGAGTGACATTACACCAGAGTAAAAATAGTTTGCGGGGTGAAGACCCGGTTATGACAGAGATGTACCGGCCCCGAGGGCTGCGGGCGAGGCGGCAGCGGGACGGTCCGTCCCCTTCCTTTTGTACCTTACACAATGCATTCGTTTTCTCACTGGATAAGACTTTTTATTTTTTTTTTTAATCTAATGGATTTCAGCGCAATGGACCCAATCCTGCCCCTGGATATGCTGCGGCAGATGCCGGTCCAAAGAGACCGTGTCCTGAAGCACTTGGTGTTTAACGTTTCACTGCGTTAAAATGAGTTTACTGAAGAATGTCCTAAAGAAAGGTTAAAATAAAACCCTTCCGGATGTAGTCGCGTGCTTCTGCTTTTGACCGGCCTCCGATCAAGCGAAGGAACGTTTTGCTCTGCGGAAAGGAGCGTGTTTAAAACCTCGGTGAAGCCCCGCAGTCCCCAAAGTCATCCGGCTCCTATGTGCGTTGATTCGAGCTGTGCACAAATTCAGCCGAAGCGATTCACCGCTGTCTATACAAATACACTGCTCTTAAACTTCTCAGCCTGTATTTATCGATTTTCTGTGTTCTCTAAAGGCTATTTTAAATCACGCCTGACGCACCCAGTGTTGGTTGGACCAGGCAGCAGCCGCCTGGTAACGCCCTGCCTCGCTGGAGAGTTTAATTGCAAGTTCTGCTTGTGCGTTCGGATCAAAACTGAAGCAGGATCTGTGGAAGGAAACGTCACGTCGTCTTCAGAGAGAGCAGCAACGCTGGTGCACGTGTGATTCACTTTGCTGCCTCTGAGCTGCAGAGACGGTCTTGGTGTTGCAGAGTGCCGATGCGTGAGGTCTTGTGTCCAGCAGCGACACGAGGAACTTAATTAATGTGAAGTTCAGAGCCAACCATTGCAAAGTCACCAAGACTAACGAATGTTTTATTTATTTTGCCAGGCAACGAAGAAGTGAAATTAAATTCTGCAGTGGACCGGGCGCCATTCAGTAAATGGCCAGGCACGTGCCGGGCCATCCTCCCCGCTGGGTCTGGGAGCCGGCGCTGGTTCCCTCTGCGGCGGCTGCTCAGCGCCCTGGCTTTCAGCTGCAGCGCAGTCGTCGGCCCGGCGCGGTGCAGGGGCTGCCTCTGGTCCTCCTGGAAAGAAAACCCCCAAATTCGGAGACGAGCCTCGTGCAGGAGGAGGGAGAGGAGCTGCTCTGGAAGATCCGCGGCAGCATCACGAAGCTGTGGCACAAAAAAGAAAGCGCTTGGCAGTAAAACCGGCGCTCGGCTGAGCTCGGTGCCTGCGGGGTTTCCTAGACTTTTAGTTTGGATTCATTACCAGTGAAGGCATTCAGTGGCCAAGGTACTGTGTAGTGTTCTGTGATGGTTTCACCCACCACTTGGCTGGAAAACCAGCCCTCACTCCAGGAGGGTGGCTGCCGCGAGCAGGGGCAGAAGCGGCTCCGCTGCCGGCACGTCGGAGGGGTTCCTGGGCCACGCGGGATCTGCCCGTGCCCGGAGCCAGGGGAGGGCAGCTTTGGCCAACGTGTGCCTGTGCGGCAGCGGGCTCTGAGCTCCCAGCCCGAGGCAGCTCTGGGTCTAATTAGAGGCTATGCCAGGGCTAATTAGCCATGCTGCAAGCTCACAGTAGCCCTGGCACAGTGCTGTGCTAATGTGGCTGCTCCTGGCTGAGGCTGGGCTCTTGACTTCAATCTCAGTGTCGGGAAACAGTGTTTGTATTCTCCTGGGACTGAAACAAGCCTTTTCTCCCTCGCTTTGCAGAGAACTTGCACACAAGTAAACTCAGCTCATTCCTTGTGCCTGGCAGCAGCAGGTAGAGGCCGGAGGGGCGAGTGACACCCCCTTGTCCACAGTGTCCCGGAGCCTCTGTCCCTCATCTCCTACGGGATGCCCTTCGGAGGGAGCAGCATCAGTCTTGGCAGAGATTTTTGGACAAGTCAGGGACCGAGCTGGAACTACAGCCCCGTGGTGGAGCCCGAGGTGCCCGTCCTGCTGGCTTGGCCGTGCCAGCTCTTGACCGAACCCCGACTGCGCCGTGCCCTTTTGGGACGGAGGAGTCGCTCAGACAAGCGCCTCTCCCCGCGTCGCTGTCCCCGGCACAGCTGCTCTCGCAGTCCCAGGCAGAAGAGTTCAAACATCCCTGGCATTTTCTTTGGGTGGCACCAGTGTTTGAGGCGGTGGATAAGGAGCCCGTTGTGCGGCGGGGAGGAGGATGCTCCGGGCGCTGGCAGCGCTCCCGTGCTGCGCACCCACGGGGGGACGGCCGCGGCACGCGGGCTGGGCGGCAGCAGCAGGGCAGGCACGGCCGGCAGCTGCTCTGCGCCGCTGCAGCCAAAGATCAAGCAACAAAGGACAAATTCACGGGGCCGAGCACGGCTCCGTGGGCTGAGGACACTGGCGCATTATGGAGCTGGGTGAGGCAGCGCCGGGCGGCCTCTCGCCTCCGGCAGCGGGTGACGACCACTTTGTGCTGTGCGGGACCGCCTTTGCTCGCAGGATGCTGCTGGAGGCTCCCGGGGTTAATCTCCATGGAGCTCTGTTTTGTGGCTGAGAAACCCCTGGGTGTCCTTCAGAACGACCCCACGGAGAGCAACAGCCACCGCAAGCTGAGCTCGTCTCGGCAAAATGGAAGTTAACAATAGTTTTGCCTCTTTTTTTCCCCCCCCGCAAGTGTTTCAAATATAAATCGAGTTTCTTGCGACCCATTTTGAGTGCATGATGGTGGAGCTGAGCGAAAGCAAGCAGCATTGCAGCTCTGCTGCCCTTTCCTACCCGAGGTGTTAGAAATCGTCAGACAAACTAACTTCAGCTATGTTACACCTTCACTCGACCTTCCCCAGGGCCGGGGTGTGGATGTAACGTTTTGAGGGCCGCAGATCCAGCACCCTACGACAGTTTTTCATATAGCTTTGGAAATAAGCAGTGTCAAGCTGCTGCCTCGGTGTGGCTTAAATCCACAGGGGAACTCATTTGAAGCACTGTACGTTATTAAATATGACTGTATAGGCGCCCCTGTGGGATAATCCGCTATGATAAATGATGTTTGAAATGAGGGAGACCCGATACGGGCCGTCTCGGGCACCAGCCACGGTTAATCTGCAGGAACAGGGAAAGGCGCAGCTCAGTCACGGCCGTGCGGAGCAAAGGGCAGAGGCTGGGCTTTGGCAAGCCGGCAGCTAAACCTGCGACACCATCGGCCCAGAGCATTACGCGAGAGGCAAACCCAGCCGGAGCATCTTCCTCTAGCGCAGTAAAGCCAGCGCTTACGCGCCCACGGGCTCCTCTCCTGCGATGTGCACCTTGGTCCACTGACTCGGTATCTTCTGCTGCAGAAATCTGGCAAGAAACCTAAAAGGCAAACAGAAGCCTCTTGCTTTCCGAAATCCTGTAAGAAGCATACACGAATTTGAATGGAACCAAGAGGGAGCACCCATTTTCGGGAGGACTGTAGCACAGGAAGATACTTATTTGTCCTGTCCTTATATCACAGGGTCTAACTGAGCAAACGATAACACGTGTTTTACTGGCCTCGGAGTGAAGTTTTCTGATCTAAATGTATCGATTTGGTTCTGACACGAATATCCATTAAGGCCCCTGTTCCCCGGGGACGATGAACGCGCCCGTCGGCCCCAGCCGCCTCGGCAGCTCCTCGCCGCCGGCCCGCAGGTCTTACAAGAAACCGCGGTGAACGTATAGTCTTGTCATCGGTTGGGGCTTACACGGTTACCTCTGTCAGTGCCCTCTCTCAGCTGAAAAGACTACCCCAAAGAGGTTTTCTCCAAGAAACTCTCTATGTCCTGTTTGTTGCAGTTGTTTGAAGGGTTTCCTTATTAACAGTAAACTTTCAGAGCTCTTCTGCCCCCACCCTGAGATATGAGAAGAACCGAGCGTCTTCAGGAGATGGAGTCAAGCTAAAGGAGTCCTCTGACGGTGGCCTTGGCTCTCTCGAAAGCGCAGAAAGCAGAGCTGTGGCTGCTCTCCCCTGCCAGCCTGTGCTCCTGCCTCATCGGCCGCAGGAGCTGGCGGCGGGGACGCCCTGGGGAGCCTCTGCCGGGAGGTGCGGGCTTCGCCCCGTCCCGAGCCAGGGCGCCGGGTCAGCAGAGCAGAGAGCACGGAAGCCGCTCTGGGGTTGGCATTTGCTGCTGTTCGGGCTCTCTGCCCCTCAGCCAGGCTGCAGCTTCGGTGTGTTAAAACTTGCCGATGGCTGTGTTGTCCCGCTGCAGATTTCACACCGGTTTTTGCGGGAGCAGGACCTGAGCTTGCTGCACTCCTGAGCTCAGGGTGTTCCCTTTTATTCAATACACGATGCAGAGCCTGATTAGCAGCTGACAGGCAGCTTTTGGCCCTCTGCTGCTGAAACAATCGGCGTTCAGGGCTTGACTGAGAAGGATTCGGTGTGAGATAAGCTTCCCGGAGCGGGGCCAGGGCTGAAGTAATAACTGAAGGAGACGCGTAAGGATGAGTCAGAGCAGCTGGAGGCAAAGCTGCTGCCCTTGGGAAGGAGGGAAGAGGCTCCTTGGTGTCTCCTCTGCTGCCTGCCGGCGGTGGGACCGAGCTCTTCGAGCTGCCAGCAGTGGGTTTTCCAGGGGGAGAGGCTGGGAGGGACTTCCCGGGGGGCTGTGCTGGGGTGCACGGCACCCCGAGTCCCGCTGCAGCCTGCTCCGGGTGCCCGGTCGCGGGGCTGCGTGTGCTCACCCTCGGCGAGGGAGGCACGAGGTTCAGCCCGCGGAGCTGGGCCCAGGGCCAGCGGCTTCCCCTGCCTCTGGAAGTCGGGGGTCTTCCCCTGGAAAACGTGAATCTATTTGCTGCTGTATTACGGGAGCCATCCGTTCCGAACAGGGCTGGGGTGTGCTCTTGCCGTCTCGCTTCACCGCTTTTGGATGCCCCACTTCCTTTAATTTTTTATCAGTTTGTTTGGTTGCTGCTCTCACTAGAGACGGCCTTATGGGAAGGAGAAGAAATCAAGTGTTTATTTTTAGAAACTGCAAAAAGAATTCAACCCAAGGCAAGTACAATTCCTTCAGGTTGCACGCAGGCTTCTGAGAAGCAAAGAAGAAATATTTTCTAAATAGCAAATGCCCTAAAAACCAATGCCATGAAGCCACCGTGCACGAGAGCGTCACTTAACCATGTGAGGAGTGCATTTAACTCCCCGGGGGTGGGAGGTGGTGCTGGCTGCCCGCTCCGGACCCCCCGACGCTGCCCACCGTCCCGCGCACCCCAGGCCAGGATGTGCCCCGTCCCCTTGCACCGGGAGCCGAGCAGTCGCGGCTGCTCCTGGCAAAGCCCCTCCACCTCTTTCAGCCTGAAAGCCTGTCTCGGTCCTCTGGGGTATTTTTCTGCTTGAAGGGGCATCCCTGATGCTGTTCCTGGACTGGTTTTAGGGCATTCGTTGCCCAAAGCTTGTGCCGGGCTGTTTCTGGAGACCTCGTGGCTGGGGAAGAGGAGAAGGGGTGGGAGAGAGGCTCCTTGGCTGAAAGCTTTCACTCTGTAATTAAGCTGAACAAGAGACTCTGAGCTAAATCTCTGTTTCTCTCGCTCTGCCTGAGCGAACACAAAGAGGAGAAAAAGACTGAACCAGACAATTAAAACAAGCAATAAAATTGCACAGAGAGGTCCATGGACCGATTTTTCCTTGACACGCTCGCCCCCAACAAGTGCCACATGCCCAGTGTATAAATAGCATCTGCCCAGACTTGCTTAATCATCCCATTGTTGCTTTATAATATTAATTAAACATTCCTCTGGGATTGTTCGCATCCTAATTAAGTCAGGAACTTACAAAAGACAGTGAAGAAACCGAACAAGTGCGTGCTGGGGGATGCACAGCCCGATTTTGCTAAACTAAGAGCAACAGTGCTTAAAAGAAAACCACTACGATTGCAGGAGGACTGAGGTTAAAAGCATTTTTAATAGTCAACAGCGAGGGGGACTGTTTGATTAACGGTCCTTGGGGATCGAGAGCGGCTCTTTGCTCCAGGAGTGTCTGGAGGGAGAGCTGTAGGCGGCGAGCGGCTGCCTGGGCGCGCTGGAAGGGACGAGCATCTCCCCCCGTCAGCGAGACACGAGCGAGTCGTCCCTGGCAGAAGCCCACCGCTATCAAAGGGCCAATTAATCTGCAGCTGCTCTGCAAGGGGGGACGGGGACGGCGGGAGACAAGGAGCTTCTTGAAGGCCATTCAGCCGCCCCACGCGGGCGGCAGCTGGGGGCCGGGGCTGCCCTGCACCCCCGTCGCTGCCTCCCGCTGAAAGGGGGATCCAGGGAGCTGTGCGGGTGGGAGCGCAGGGATAGCCGTCCAGAAACGGACCTGCGTCCGTACCCACGCGTGGTGAGAGTTCATTGCAGTGCGATCCTGGCTTCGCTGGCCTCTCCAGTGCCGCTGGAGACACCGGCCGGAGCCTCTGCCCTGCCGGAGAAATCGGGAAGAAGCACCCTGGTCCCATTCCCCCTGCCTCCCTGCCGGGCTGGGGCTCGTCCTCCCCATCTTCTCCTTTCATGTAGCGAGGAAGACTTGAGCACATTGTTCCCAACTCAGACTCATGCACCCTGCAGGGATGTACTGTGAATTACTTCCCAAATTATGCGAGTAATTAAAATCAATGAGAGGGTATCCTGTTAAATAACGTAATTAGATGAGCATAGCAAGCAAGATGAGAGCAATAGCGTTTTTGTTCCCCTGCCTGGAGACAGCTTTTAACTCTTTCCCTCTTGTCTCGTCCCTGGGAAAGGCGGGCAGGGCTCCATGGTGTGCAATGGCTGTGCTGCTCCGCTCCTGCCAACGCCGAAGGTTTTCCAGGATCTCCAAAGCCCCTGCCTGCTTCCTTTAGTGCTTCTTCCAGGCACAGGATTTTCTTGCCTTCAGTCTCTACGTTACGTGGAGCACACGCTGGCAATGCTGCAACTCGAAGCCCACGAGCATCTGAAACTCAAGAGAAAATAGAACTGACCGTCCACTTCGATTTAAGACCATGGCAAATGAAAATCTGCCTCGTGCAGTGCTGCGCTGCGGCGACTGCATTGTAAACAGAGGCCCCCCGGGGTGGAAATGAGAATTAACCCTGATGTGCGTAATGAAGCGCCTGAGCCTTTCGCCCTCAGCCCCCGGTGAGGTGCAGCCGCAGGTACCTCCCGGGCCCGGCGTTTCTCCACTGCCTGAACCAAGATGCGGGGCCGGGAAGGGCGAGCGGCAGCGCGAGCTCAGGCTGGGTCAGCAGCCTGAACCGAAGGTCTCGGTATACAGGCGCGGGCGTTTACAAAGGCACTGTAGGCTTAATGTGTTAGAGGAATCTAAATGGCCCAGGAACCCGAGTGCTGAGAGTCATTTTTGTTCTATTTCTGCTTGTTTCAGGGCAGGGACTGAAGCCTCGCTCCGTTAAGAGACACACGTGGATAGCTCGCTCCTTCAGCGCGGAGTGCTATTAACTCCAAGGGGGCTCTGGTAAGGGTAGAGGCATCTGGCCAGACGGCTCTCATTGCGGGGCTGGGATCTAAATAATTAATTTATAGTATCGTGTTCATGACTTTGCTGTCTCCTAAAGGAAGCACTGAAAAGTCCTTAACTTGGTGCTTATTTTATCCAGCTGCGAGGTACAGAGCCGTGAGCCCATGCATTGCTTTATTTTAGGCTTGTTTGTGATTTTCCAAGGTAGTGCACTGTTGCGCGGATGTGTCACATCTAATTACACTTGTCACATTAAATCATATTATGGCAAAAAACCCGAACCCCTGCTGGGAACACAATCCCCTCCGGCAGGGATACGAGGAAACTTACCTTTGACACGCGGCAGGAGTGACAGGTTGGTGCAGAAGAGGTTTAAACGCACACACAAAGGGCACGAGCGCATCCTCATCGAGCCCCCGCCACGCGTCCGTCCCCGGGTGGGATGGCAGCGGCATCCCTGCCACCACGCCGTCGCCCTGCCGCGCCGCGGGCGGCCCGTGCACCGAGGGCTTGGCTCGCGGAGGCGAGAGCCGGTCCCGGCACGCTTCCTTGCAGCACGGCAGGGTTGCACCGGTGTTCCTAAGCAGAGGAAAAGAGGCTGGGAGGAATCGCCCGCCGGGTGTTTGTAGGAAACCACGGGTGTTGCTGTTTTATGGGCAGGGTAAGAGTGTCTTTTCCTGTCCACCCGAGAGTGGTTTAGAGGCCCTGTAAAGCCTCTGCAGAAGGAGGACTTTTGCTCGACTTTTCCTGGCACTACGTCTTATCTCCAGTGAATTTCCCAAGACTCTGTAGCTGCGGGTATTTGTTCCCATTCGTGTCAGGAGGCACCTTGTAAAGGCAAATAACATCTATATTCTGTGAAGCTCTTGCTAACAGCACTGCTGATACCAGAGACGGGTTTGAAAACCAGGTAGGCAGTAACTAGAAGGTCCCCTCTTGAATTCTTTTAAAGCCAGAGGAGCTGATCTCTCCTTTTTACAAGCAGAGCTCAATTCAGGGCACAGGAAACCCAGTACAAAACCAACCATGACTCGTTTCCACACAATTAGCATGAGTGCATGCAGATCAGGCAGCTGCATGCATAAACGCCTGGCTGGCTGCCTTTGGGTGCAAACTCTCAGTAATTGGTCTGGAACAGAAGGAACAGATGAGGAGGGGGAAAGTCTGAGCAGGTAGCTTGGGAGAGCTGCAGCCGAGTGACCCCGCGAGCAGCATCCTCGGGGCCGTGCAAGGGTGCGTGATCACGGCCTGAGGAAGGGAATGCGCTGGGCTCTGCAAGGACCTGAGCTGCCCCTTTTGCTCTCGCAGGGGTGAGGGAGAGACCAGGTCCCTCCGGTCCCCAGGACGCTTTTCCTGGCTGCCTTGGCCGTCTGCGTGGCTGGCAGGAGCGCTCTTGGGCTGGACGTGGTTAGCAGAGCCGCCGGGCACACGGACATGCTCAGAGGGCTTGTTCCTTGCCATGTGGCACCGCTGCCTGCCACAGCCTCTGCCCACGCTGCTGGCAGCACGGCTACCGAGACGCCAAGTTAGCCGGGACCTGATTTCACGCTGCCCTTCAGGAGGGAGCCGGGGCTGCAACGCCTTCAGTCTGGAGCAGAGGTGAAAGACGCTCTGCAACGTTTCTGCTCCCTGGAGACACCCAGGCAGTCCTCTGAGGAACGTTTTCAGCCCCAGAAGATCGTTACAGACCACAGAGGACAGCAAATACAATGTGGTGGCCTGGAGTGACCCTTCAATTACCCTAACCAGGCAAGGCAGGTTGCTGTTAGCATATGCATTTAAGAATAAAGCATCTGTTTCACTGGGCAACTGCTTATCTCGGTCCCAGAGTCTCCTCCCGGTGCTCCCCTCTGCTTGCGGAGCCTTCGGAGGCGACAGCCCCCTGCTCTGCCAGCCTTCAGCCAGGCTCTGCCTCCGCAGCGGCTGTCACGGCACAGCAAAGGGACTAATTAAACCTGACAGAATGCCATGGCCGTTACCTCTAGGTTCGAAATGTCGCATCGCTAACTCCAGCCCGATGTCGCGACTGCGCTGAAGCCCTCTGGGAAGGTCCAGCCTCAATTGCCGGCTTAGGCTGTTAATGAGGGAGCAGACCTGCCTCCGCGCTGCCCGAGCGGTGGGACCTCCGTGGCCCCCGGGCAGCGCAGCGGTGCCAGGGCCAGCGTGGAAGCCGTGCGGTAAAGCCGGCGTGAGCCACCTCCGTGCCATGAGCGGCGGCTGTGCTCCCTGCCGGGAGGCTCCGCTGCCTGCCCGGGCACCCCGTGCCAGCCCGCGGCAGGAGGCGACAGCGGCGCGAGGCCAGCCCGGGGCTGCTGCCCCTCTGCTCCCGCGCCGGGGCTGCGGCCGCATCCAGCCCCTTCCCCCGCGCCGGCGGAGGGGCCGGGTGGGCTTTGGTGCAAGGGGCAGAGCGAGCGCGAGCAGGGACCCCTCAGCCTCCCCGCCGGACCCTGGGGAGCTGTGTCCTGCTGCTGCGGTGGGGGTCAAGCGTGCGTTCATAGCACGTCGGGAAGTGCTTTCCGAATGAACCCCCAGCCTGGCCAAGGCGAGGACCGACCCAGGACCAGGCGTTTCGTCTTTCTGCGGTATCGGTTTCCCCCTTTCGCTTTCCCGTACAGCGAAAGCCAAGAGATCGGAGCCAGCTCGGAGGCTTTGCTCAAGTACTGTTATCGCAGGAAACGCTCCTGAAAAACACACAGATGAGAAGCCACTGGAGAGGGCGAGCGCCCGGCCAGGACCGACCCCACGGCTGCAGAAAGGCGAGCGAGGAGGCTGAGATCACCCCAACGCTGAGCCTGGGGCGAGCCCTCCCCCCGCGGCGCCGCAGCCCGGCCTCGGCTGAGGCAAATCGTTGCAGAAAAGCGGGTTTTATTTATGCTTTAAAACCAGCATTCGAGACCGCCTGCCAGCTGGAGGGTGGTACGACTCCTTGATTAGACATGCCACGTGGATACAAATGAACTTGGACAAAAGGAAAGAAATAAAACACAGCCTCTTTCTGGAGAGACAAGGATGCTAAAGGAGCGCGGTCCAGTTTTCAGGAACACTGCTTAAAGAAGGAGAAGAGATTCTGCTGCTGCTGAATAATACGATGAAGGTGATTGGGAATGTACTGGAGTGAATAAAAGAGTGCTGGACTTGGAATAAAATGGATGTTATTTCAACAAGATGTGGCAATTGGTTTCTTTCCTACTGGACTCAGTACGAGGGGAACTGAGGGGAAATTGCTGTATTTGCTCAGTCTCCAGTCAGAAGCCTTTCGGGTTAGTTAGGCGCATCAGCACGGACGGTTAACGGGGGCAGAGCCGAGCATCGTTAGGGGAGGCTGCAGCAGCGCTGCAGGTCTGCGGGGCACGTGGGGTCCTCGGCTTCAGCGGGTGAGCAGTAAATATAACCCGTGTCGGGGGGAAGCAAAACACGACGGGCAGCAGCCAGCCGGTATTTTCCTTTCCTCTTGCCCAGCATTAGCTTAAGAAGCCCCATCCCATTGTCAGAAGAGTAAGCTGTGAAATGGTTTTGAAAATAAAGGCTTTTTAATTACAGGCACATTTGGGAGCCTTCTGGAGGCCATCTGGCTGGAAGAGCAGGGTGTCAGCATCGGCGGAAGGGAAAGCCCAGAGAGGCAGCGCGAGGAGCAGCTCCTGGAAAATCACTCTATTAATGTTAAGAGGCAAATCCTCTCTACACATTAAGCCGAGTGGGCCGGATCCAGCACCCCTCCGTTGCGGCGGTGCCGGCTCTGCTCGGCGGTGGCAGAGACGCGCGACGTGGGCTTTGGCAGGGGCCGGGAGGTGCTGCGCCTCCAGCCCCTTGGCCGAGAGGAGCCCGGCCGCCCCCCACAGAACAGGAACCCTGCATGCACCAGCAGCACCGGACGCCTTCCTCCTCCGACCCGCCGTACCTCCTGCCCACCTGCGATGCAGGGAGGCTTCCAGCCTCTCGCGGAGGCGATCAGCACAGGCGGAGCTGGTGTCCGGCAGCAGCCTCCTCCCCTTGGCTGCAAATCCCCGGGGCACAGGGAACAGCAGCTCTCCTCGTGCCAGGTTATTAATCCCGGGTGTTTGAATGTTATCGGCACCAAATTAACTCCAGTGCATTTGATCCCGTCTGGGCTTAGCCTACGCCATGACCAGAGATCCCTAATAAATCTGAACGGCCAAGCTCTGTTTGCCATTGCTGCCTTCCGCGGGGCAAGTTCACGGGGGAATGTGTTTCTATAATTATTGTCTTGTGTTTGGTATTAACCATTCCTATCAAAGATGCAGAACACAGCCAGGGCCCCATTAAAGACTGTCATGGTGCTAATTAGGTAGGTTTCATACTTAATAATGGGGAACTATCTCATGGCAGTTTCATGAAAAAAGAGGAGAAAAAGCCATTATAATTTCAGGAAAAGTCCCTGGAGAAGGGAAATGGTAATTCACAAATCCTACCCTGATCTATTAGCAGATCCTGCTCTGGAGACTAAATTAGGTAGGATGTCTGGCTTGGCTGATAGGCTTTATTATTTGAATGCCTCTTAAAGAATATTAAGTATTTTTTTCCTCTTAAGAACTTTGAGATCCAGCCACATTTACTTGCAGTCTTCAAGTGGCTGTTTGAAGCCTAGGCCACACTGAATTTGTCACTGCAAACAGCCTGGAAAATCCTGTTTTGATGCAAAACACCCTTTGAAGATACACTTAAGAGGCAGAGAGAACATAAATACATTGGAAACTCTGTTGGGCGTTCGGTCAGCTGCCTGTGCAGAGTGCCCCGGTAGGGATCTGTTCCTTGGGAAAAGAAGAGATTAGGCCAACGCCACCACCTCTGCCCTCGGGCGGGCGTTCGTCCTCCGTGGTCCCCGAAGCCGGCACTTGCAGGCAGAAGCAGAGGGAGGAGCGGTGGGTGCCGGGGCGGCGCAGGGACCCCGCACGGGCTCTGACCCCCCCAACGCCGGCTCCGCTCCCACCACCGGGAACTGGGTGGGAGCGGGCACGGGCTCGGCGGTGCCGGCTGGGGCAGGAGCCATTATTTTGGGTGGGAAAGGAACACGTGGGCGGCAGCTGGGGCCACAGGCTGCCCTTTCCACGTGAAACTAGAAACAATGCTATTTCCTCCAAGCAGGGACAGAAAAGGCTGGGTTCGGCAGCTGATCTCTGAGCAGCTCCCCGGCGCGAGCGTGCGCGGGCAGCATGACCCGGCTGTGCCCCGTGGGCCAGGGCAGCTGCCGGGAGCACTCGGGGCCAGAAGTGCTGTTTCTCAAGAGAACCTTCCCGTTGGCTCCTTGCGAGACCCCGTCGGCGGGGGGAGCGGCACCGCGACAGCTGCTGCGGTGGGGATCCGGCATTTGCACGGGACCGCGCGTGCTGGCAGAGTGGGTCTGCGCTTATGGGGCTGCACGGGCTGTGCAGGGGTGGCACCGGCGGAAGGAAACGGGGGCAAATCCCCCAGAACAGCTTTTCCCATGGAGCAGGTTCCCACTGTGCATTTTAGGCTCCAGATCTCCCTGTGTCCTGCATAAACACATCCTGTTTCCTGGATAGCACACGGCCTCGGAGAGGTAACCACCTGCAGGAACGTACCCTCCGTCTCTCGGCCGAAGTGTCGCCGTGCCGTGCCCCTGCCCCGCTGTGCTCAGCCTGGGCCCTTGCCTGCTGCCCACCACACTCACCACAGCTGAGGGCAATGCTCCGTGACAAGCTTAAAAAGCCCCTGGTGTAGGTGCTCAGCTTGCCAGAGCCTTTCCCCGCCCAGCATGGTGCTTCTCTCTCCGTGGGGCTCAGCCTTCAGCGCCAGGCAGGTAGGGCCGGGATGTGCTCCTGGGGCCGGGGGTGCCACAGGGCACTGCCATCGCGCTCGGTGCTCCCCGCTGCTGTGTCAGGCATGGGCTGCGTCCCCTGGGCTGCTGCCGTGCTCTCCAGGGACCGAGGCCGGTGCAGGAAAGGCTGCTGTTCTCTGTTGTGCTACTCCTTATGGAAAGTGCCTTCTCCTCTTTGCTGACCTCTGGAAAGGCTGGTGGGAGCTGGGAGGGTGTATTTGTAACAAACAGGATGAACTACTGATAAAAGAGGAGGAAAACAAAATGCTTTAGAAACAGCCTTTAGGTATTTGGAGAAATGAAGAAGGGGGAAAATAACCAGAGCTAAAGCCTGTGAGGAGGGAAAACAAAAGCTTGCTTGCAACTCAGGTTCCTGAAGAAGTGCTGAGCATAGCTTTCAGATGCTGACCCACTCCTCTCCTTGTATGGGCAGAAACGGGGCTTGTCTTGTGCCTATATTTAATTTGCAAGGGGAAAAAAAAAATTCTCCCTCCATGCCTCTGCTCCACTGGCCTCTGCTGTAGGAAGTTACAACAGGAATAGAATTGCATGTTTAAAAAAGATACTACTACTGCTCGCACGTAAGTCCTTCCTAAACCTGGAGTGAGTGGAACAGGTTTTAGCAACATAACACTGCTGCGCGCACGAAGCATCTGGTGAGGCTCCCGGCTAGTGGAAACGGGGGGCAGCCCGGGGGGGTGGCTCCCCCTCCGCTGCAACACGATCGATGGGCTCTGCAGAGTCTTCGCGCTGGGGCTCACGGAGGTGCCGGGGGCTCGCCTCAGTCAGGTTTACCTCCCGGAGGGGACCCGTGGCAGGACCCGCGCGGCGCCGGGGTGGTGTGGCCCTGTGTCCCCCCCCCACAAGCCGGGCACTGCGCGGCTCCCAGGCCCTTCCCTCGGCAGCGGTTTCTCCCCCAAACATTTCTCTCTCCGCCTTTCCCTGTGCTGGGGGAGGAAGGTGGATGTTGAGGTGTTACCCGACGGCTCTGGGAACGTGCCTGGGCTGCAGTGGGACGTGCCTCCAGAGCAGTGCTGGGACCCTGGCAGGGACTTCTGGCTGTAACTCTTCTCCCTGCGATGATTTATAACCTCTCCTTGCATGGAAGCCCTCCTGGCCGCTCCCCAAACTCTGCGGTCCCAGCTGGGAACAGGCTGACACAACCCACACGCGCTCCCAGCTCCGACCCCCGCCAGCCCAGCCGTTCGTGCCAGCTCGGCCGGGTTTTCATAACTGTGAAAACCCAGAAGCTTCGGCGCTGGAGAAAAGCAGGACTGGGGGGTCGCCCCAGGACGGAGACGGCCCCACAGCGTGCTGGAGGCTGACGCCACTTTATTGGTAACTCTTGGAGAGCCGGACACTGGAGAACTTGGTTCTGTCCAGACAAGGTTTGTACACAACAGCAATAGGAAATGACAACAATAAACATCTGTTGCAACTTTGTATCTTGGTGCAACCTCAACAATAAACTTTTGCAACACTGTATCTGGTGCAACCTGTGGGGAGAAGGGCACGGGGAGAGAGGCAAAACCCGCTGAGAGCTCGAGGGTCGCAAACCTCCACGAAAGGAGCCGTGCGTCCTACTGGTTTAACTGGCAGGGGATCGAGAGATGCTGGGAGAGCAATGGAGATGCGGGTTAGGGGGAAAACCCCACAGCTGAAATGCAACAAAGCTGGGCTTCAACACCCCTGCTTAGCAATCGCTCAAGTCTTATAAATTCAAACATTTCTTTCAATTTAAATAACAAGTGCTTCAGGTACAACGCTTCAAAGGCCTGGTTTATAACCCAGTTTTAAGTGCACACAAGCAGGAATCTTTTTTAAAAAAACTATATATATTTGCACACTCATACACGCACATGCACACAGGGGATTTTGTGCTGCAGCTCTTTTAACTAGCGATGCTGGAACGGGCCCACGGTGGCTATGGGAAGCCAGGCTCCGGGAGCTGGTCGCCTGTGGCACCACTCACCCTAAAGCTGCTAAAGATCCTGGTTATTTCTGCCAGTATCAGTCCCCAAAAGCTCCCCGACATGGGGCCGCGCCGGCTGCTGCACAGACTGCCCCAAAGCCGCGGTTCTCCGGCAAACGCCACTCGCGGGTGACTGAAGCCCACAGCACGTTTTACAGAGGACTCCTCTCTCATCCCAGTCCATGCCGAGAGCTCGGGGGTCTCCTGAAAAGACGCGTACGGCCTCCAGCTCTTCTCTGGTGTGGAACAAATGCTTGGCAGAGCAGAGAATGCTGACAAACTCAGACCCAAACAGCTGTATTGATGTCAAACCCCGACTGGGTGTAGTCTATGGTATCATGGACTTTCTTGGTGCCGATTTTGGGTTTCTCGCTGTTGCTTTCTGCCTTCGGGCACCTCTCCCCTTTGCTGTGATGGTTCTGGATGTTCCCATGAAGAGGGAAGTAAAATGTCCCCTTGAGTTTGTTCATCTTTTTGGGCCTCTTAGAAATTTCGGGCTGTTTGTCTTCAGGCGGAAGCCAGCAAGGTTTCTCCTTGAGAAGCCTGTCTCGGTCTGGCCGAACGCTCCTCAGGAACTTCTTGAAGATGTTGGCTGTGAGGGAGAACTTCCTGCAGAGCTCCTGGGATCTGCTCACGGACAGGGACATCTCGCTCTTCTCCCCCTTCTTATCCAGCTCTGGCAGGTCCAACCAGTTCCCAACCAAGTCTGCAAAGATGTTATCCCCCAAGACCAGTGGCTGCCGATTCCTGCTCTGGGACATCAGGGAGGATGTCCAGTCGTGGCCATCGTCACACCCTGGGCACTCCCGGCACGCTGGCCACCCCCCCGCCGTGCCCTGGCTACTGGGCTCGAATGCCTTTGGGCGGACGTGTTCTGCTCTGCTCGACGCGGAGGAAGGTCCTTTTGGGTGATAAACATCCTCGCCACAGAGGCTCCTGAAGGAGGACGGGGTGTCTCTAACGTGGCCGCCCTGCGGGAGCGCTGTGGGATGGGGTGAACCTGCTGGCCGTGGCACGGCACACGCGAGGGACGCCGGGCTGAGCTCCTCCACCAACGCCTCCCCCCGCAGCCGCTCGTCCTGCCAGGCCCCGGGCACATCTCTGCTGCTTCGGCAGCACTGGTGCTGCTCGGTGCCAGAAACGGTGCTTCGGCTCCCTGAGATGTCCAACTGCTCCAAAGCTGTCTGGACCTGGAGGAGTTTCAGCTCCTGCAGTGCGCCCATCATGCAGTTCATCTGCTCGTGCAGCCCGTCTCCGACCTCCTTCATGGACAGCTGCGGAGGGAAGAAGCAGACATCGAGTCAGTGTCTCCAGGAGAGCAAGAAAATCTTGACAACAGGGCAAGAGAACTGGGCTGAGCAGCTTTCTGAAACACCACCTCTTCCTACCGAGTACATTTTAGATGCATCCTACCTGTACTACACCCATTTCATGGAACAGCAATTGGATTTTTTCTTAGCTTTTTCTAGGAGTGTGCCTCTATGAATAAGAGGAGCTGACAGGAGGAGTGGATTTTTTGACCTGACAACAAAAATAAATAGTTCGAGTTTCCATTAATTGCTTGGCAGAAACCCAAGGCGTAGAACTATGAATGGCTTTGGCTGCCACCAGTTTTAGCATATTCTTCTGCTTTTGTGTCTTTTGTGCCCTGTAACTGACTGAAATCAGGAGTCAGAATAATGAACAGAAGTGCCTTCCATGGAGAACCTTGTTCCTTTACCTAAAATGCTAAAGTAAATTAAAAATAAACCCCAATAAGAATCACAGTGTTACATGTCTTCAAATCTTAATACCCTCGTTACAGGCACCCCTCCCTAGAGGACAATCAAAGACATTTCAGTGCACTTGAAATTTTGTACAAAACAACCAACAAACTCTAAAATTCCTTACATTAAACTCGCAGTGCCTTTATTCCCAAGACAGGACCTTTAGTAGCGGTTCTGCTTTATCCCTGAACCTTGCTATAAAGATTTAACTTTCTATACTAGACTTAAAATAAGCAAGTTATTTTCCAGAGCTTTTAAACTCCCCCTTCTTCGCTTTCGCTCGGTTGCTTTCTCTCTCTCATGTAGGACCCGGATCATATTCCCAAAGCGGCACCATAAAACAAATGGGCTATACTTTCCAACAGCTGCCACTTTTTTTTTAGCGGGGGCGGGGGGGAATGGGCAGGAGAGGGAAGAACAGCAGGGGACGGCAGGGCTGGAGGTGAAGACATGTCACATTGATGCAAGGTGGTTTGCAGAAGAGATTACCACTGTCTAGGAAAAGCTTCAGCCTACGCTGTCGTAAACAGTGTAAAAGGCTCCTCATGAGTTCTGTACAGCAACAGATCTCAAGCTTAGGGCGAAAAAGAACAGATGCGTCTTATGCTCAGCTTTACGTTATCAAGCTGTACTTTTCTCCATCTCCTTCATTTTAACTAAATCAGTTCAATTACTTGCTCTATTTCCATTTCTGTACCTGGATTTGACCAGTGAGAAAGAGCAGCCATCAGAAAATGGGATCCTCTGTAACAATCTAGCTCCAAAAGTGGAAAGCTCCTCAACAGTTTCTGACCCCAAGTCTCCATTTCAAAACCCAGACCCTAAAACTAGCTGGCAGGTTACGATGATTTTTTCAGAGCTTCACTCCCAAGAAACTTATTTACCACCCGGAATAAGCAAACAAGCTATGAAGATATAAAAAACAAATAAAAAATCTGCGTTTAGCTTCCCGACTATCAAGTGTCTCCAGCTATCTGATTTTTAATATCAGCAAATAAACCTCTCCATCGGCAGACATGCAAATAATGCCCCACTTCCAGACTAACCGAGCTCTTGCGTTCCCCGTACAAAAGCCGGGGCCATATGCTCTACAAGCCCCAGACAAACTATCACCTTACCTCTCCAGGCTTGCTGTAATGCTTCTCGTCCTAACCTTTCTCGCCTTATTAATGGAAGTCTGTTTTATCTGGGGCTTTGCAAAAAGCTGGATTTGGAGCCGGCTTGGCCGCTCATTGGCCGTTCCCACCAAATCCCCCGGCCGGCGCAGCGCTGCAATCACGCCGTGGTGAGTGACGAGGGTCCTGCGGTAATGACCGGGCTGATCAAACCCTCGGCATATGCCGGACGGCTCCGCTGCCGTTCACCTCATTGATTCAATTAACTCCCTCGTGATGGGTGGTATCATTACAATGCATGCCTCAGCCAGCAAGGCTCTATTAAGCATTAACATTTCATAGGCAGCATTTATCATTGGTGCGGTGGTTTCTCACAGGCAGATCCAGTCTCCCCCCAACAAGAAAAGACCTGAGCCCCGAAAGCTCAGACTCCAGCACTTTTTCCTCCTGAACAAACGAGCTGGTTCTGCCAAACCTGGCGCCAGCCCAGCCTGGGGAGCCCGAGCCACCTGAGGAGGAGCGGAGATGTTTTCATCTGTGGAAGCGCTTTCCCACAAGTGACTGCGAGGTCTGGACACTTCTCCCTGGCGCCCAGCGCTGCCGGTGCCGTGGAGGGGAGAAATGGGCGCTTCTGGGACGTGACTCATCCGTCCTGTTTCAGCAACTTGCTTTGGGGTAGGACGAATCCTGCCCTCTGGGCTCAGCCTCAGTGTCCCTCTGGTAGCATGAATCCCACCATCAGCAAGAGAATTTTAAAGACCCTGAGGGTTTTAACTCTGCTTGCAAACACTGCTAAAACTTTGGGTTGTGCAAGTTAAAAAAACCCCAGCAAACGCCCCCCTCTGCTTTATCTTTCGCTCCTCGTGGTATCTGTTCAGTCGTTTACAGAACTGAAGAGTGAGCGAAACCCAGCCCAGAGTGAAGTCACTGACTGGTGACCAAACAGTCTGCAGGGGCTTGGATTTCATCCACTAGTAATTACCCTGTGGTAATTAAGAGGACTCATTCTGGAGAAAAAAACAAAAAAGTTTCTTCCCAGTGTCTAAGAGCTACTCTCTCCTCTTTGCCAAAGAAGATCTCAGTTCTCCCAAGTTCAGACTGGCCTCTCTGAGACTCTCCAGAAAAGGCACAATCTCCCACAGAAGAGAGACCACCACCCCGGCGAAGGCTCGAAGCTGAGGCTGAACTATCTGGGCTGCTAGAGGAAAAAAAGTTTCTGCGAATAATCCAGCAGACTGGGCTGGAAGTCAAACAGATGCTCCGAGTGCAGGGTGATGGGAAGTCAAGGCTGAAGGGACAGCCCTTGTAGCCTCGCTGGCTCTGTGGTCGCACACTTCATGTAGAAGGAACGGGAATTTGTGATGAACTAAAGTGCAGTTTCAAACAGAGCGTGAATGTGACACAAAACCCCAGAGAGCTTTAATTTGGCGTGGAGAGAGACCCTGACCGTACTCGCTGGGGTTATGCAAGTGGCATTATGCAAGCCGGCCACCACGGGACATCAGGAGATCCTCCGTCTTGTGCGTGTTTGTGCGCTGTAAATCCCAAACCAGTTGTTGAATCAGCCCTGCGCTCAGCGGTGCTGCAGAGCAGCGCGCAGGGGAAATGGCACTCCCTGCAAAATTCGGGTCTAGCACCGACCTTGCTCGTGAGCATCCTCCCTTCTTGTACCTGCTGGGCTCTGCTCGAGGCGCACAAGTACATCAGCGTCTCAAGGGACTCTGGGTGTCTAATTTGAGATACTTTGTGCTTCAATACAAGTGGTTGTTTGGCACCTCTGCTTCCAAGAACGGCCAAATGAGAACCATGACAACTTGCAGATGTTCAAATTTATCTCTATAAAACAGTTAAAAATCAGATGCCGCAAATTGCATCTCATTATTATTCTTGAAACTTTTGCAGTCCCCAAAAATTGGCATGAAAAAGTTATAGTCTAATTCTGAGCAAGCCAACACAGATGCCTTTTATAGCCAGACAAGTACGCACAAGGCTGAGCGCAGTTGTGACGTGCGTATTCCACTTCAGTGGCTGGGATTCAGCGTGTGATGTTCAACGTTTCTCTCTCCAGCAGTAAGGTATTGCCTCCAGATCAATCCTCCTGTGAAGGCACGAACAAGGCAGCTCTGGCTAAATCCTTCTCCAAAGCAAAGCTCACATAAACTGCAGTCACCCTGAACAGTGAAAACCGAAGTGCAAAATTCAAAAGCTTTTCAAGCGCTTTCAAATGATCATCAAGGAATATTCAGTGTGAGGGGAAAAACCCCACAAACCAGCAGTGAGCATTTTGCAGAACTGGCAGAGTTCAAATATGTGGGTTTTTGCATTGAAAATCTACCACTTTGAGTGGCAAAGGCATCAATCACTTTGTAAGCCTTGCCTTTTTAATGATTTCCTCAGAATACTTATTCCCAGAACTACAAACACGATTGGTTTACGCAGTTATAAATCAATGACCTTCCACCACTGATTATCACAGCAGGACAACTTGCCCCAAGGAACATCCTCTAGCAGTTACTGGCATTTTATCAAATGCAAAACCAAGTACCCAGATGTACAAATAAGGGAGATTTCACTTCCCACTTCCCACTTCGCAGGTAAATACGTAACTTTTTTAACCCGCTCTGGGAACGAATGTTTTCCTGTTAGCACCTACATTCACCGAGTTCTCGGAATTCAGCTCCCATCAATGCCCTCGAGCCCCAGCTGTCTGTATTCCCAGCCCATCCGCACATCTGGCCTGCCCAGGACTGTAGCAGCTTTGTGAGGCTGATGGGAGGAAAGGAAAAACCCAGCTAACACACCACGGCTTTCAGCTGAGCACCGAGAACTGAAAAGAAGAGCTCCAAGCGTGTTTGTCCTAACGAGGAGGAAGACAGATGTCCAGCTCTTAGGTAAAAGCAATGCAAAGAGAGGAAGTTATTGCCAAGAGGACAGGAAAGAACAAATGGCAGTTCTTAATAATAGTGCTGATAGGCAACAGAACCAGCAACAAACAATTGGTATTTAGAGAGGATGACATAATAGAGACCAAAATTATTTTAGAACTGCTGAGCTGATCATACTGTTTCTGTGTTTTCCTTTGGGTCACTAACTAGACTAATCTTCAACCAGCCTGCAATTGTGGCTGGGCATAACTCTTCAGAGCGTGCTGCACGCTTCACAGAGAGCTGCTTTCCAGCTTGACGTTGCACCTTTCTTTTCCTTCCCTCGACGGGTGCCAAGGACCTGCAATCTTCTTTTTGTCCTTCCATTTTATCACAAGAATTTCAAGTCTTTCTTTCACCTCCTGTCTCTCCAGAGTATTTTAGGTGTAAATTAGGATGTTAACTGTGAGCTCACAATTT
Organism: Anhinga rufa; assembly: GCA_013400875.1. Taxonomy (NCBI): domain Eukaryota; kingdom Metazoa; phylum Chordata; class Aves; order Suliformes; family Anhingidae; genus Anhinga; species Anhinga rufa. The sequence goes on along the minus strand of VZTV01112593.1, from coordinate 37,525 downwards.
ATCTGAAAGAGGAAGGATGCTGAAACTTCACCAAAGATTTTTTTTTCCCCCAATAGTTTAAATACATCTTAAACAGATGTTAACCATGAAAGACGTGGTTCCCATCACTCAATTAACGGTCTTCCTTACTCAACTGCCTTCCTTTCCATTGCGACGGTATCATTCTGTGCTTCCCAGTCACACTTGCCACGTTTAAAGGCAAATTAGAAAATCAATTCTCTACAACCAGGAAACAAATGGACCAAAAAGAACTCCAGCCTTCAGACTTTTACTCACAACCCCGGGATAAGGAAGCCCACAAGCCTCGATGTACAGACTGACCATTGAAGGTGGTGGTTAAAAGTGTCGGCTTTCAGCCCAGTGCTCTGCTTCGCTGGGGGATCTGGTCTGTAGCGTTCCGGAATACGTGCAGCTGGGAGTCTGAAAAATCCCACCGTCATCTTTAGGAGTCTCCTCTGGACATAAACAAGTGGACACAGCCTGTGGCTGCTGCTTCTCTCCTCAGGTTATATGTACAGGACATCGGCTGCCAAGTTACGCCTTGCACTCTCCCTTAAGGCAACACCGAAGAGTGAGATTGTGCGACAACCACCCAAGTTTCTAACGCTCTCTCCAGCAGCGATGGGTGAAGCCACCCTTCAAGGGACCATTTTATCGGCAGAGGCACGGATGGAGCTGCGTGTTTCCACCTGTTGGAGTTGTGAGCAGTGACGTTAGCCCTTGAAGTCTGTCATTTATGCCTTACTCTACTGCAAATCACAAGAGCTGCTCCTTCAGAAATAGCAGTAATGAAAATACATCCTTTTCAAGTATGACACAGTTACCGGAATAGGACCCAGTGTGAGACAAAGAGTAAAAATAATTGGCTGTACTTTTTGCTCAGACCAAATGTTCTATTCCTGCAAGATATTCATAGCAGGAAACATCGTCTACCAGGACATGAATTAATGTAAGAAGGGAGTCAGACTCTATCAAATTCAATAATGCGATGCATTTATGATGAATGTGCAGGGAGAACATTCAGAAGTTCAAGTCAGAGTGGTGGGGTTTGTTTTAAATACCTACTTTGATACTTTTCCTCCTAGAAAAAAAGCAACAGAAAGCTCAGAAGTATCCTGGATTCCTCAAGAAACACCAAAACATGCAAAGTAAAGTTACAACTACCGCTAACTTGACTGGGGCCCCTCACCTGTTACAGCCCCACAAACCCCAAGTGCAAGATAAATCTGCCCCATGAACTCGCCAGTCCCTGGCTAGATAATAAGTGATTTACTCTTATCGTAGAAGAGCCTTGAGACCCCCATCCCATGGCACGTATGCTGACGTTACTATGCCTAAATGCAAACACTCTCCATGTCAGAAAGTTTATGGAGGTAATGCCATCTGCAGCGTGAGACGCGGAAATGAAATTCCTCTCTGCTAATCCCCAAGCAAGACAATTCTTGTTAAATCTGATCTTTCAGCTGAGATAACATTCTGTAACTCGGAAAGCAGACATAATAGTTCTGTGCCTGAGAACGATGTTTGCAGATTCTGAATCCAGACGATAAAGTCAAGAGCACTTTTAGTATCAGGATTAATTGCATTAATGGAAGATTCACAAGCTCTGCGGCACATTTCACAACTGCCATATGATGGACAGATGACAGAAGGAGCAGCAAAGCACAACTTATTCCATGCCAGACCTACAAACCAGCACTGCATATTCTCGCAAACCACACCACGTCCATAAATCTCCAGGGGCCTTCCAGAGGAGGTGGACAAGGTCTTCTGTATTTTCTGCATATAGAGACTGGGGAGCAGAGAGGTGGCACGGCTTGTCCGAAAGGCTTTGGCAATCGCTCCGACTGCAGAGCTGCCCCCATCGCACACCCAGTTGGGATGAATGGCTGTGTCAGCTGAGGCTCTCCTGGCTGAGAAGCGTTTGCATGTGGAAGCTTCTGAATGAATTCCAATCAAAGGGACACCACACATGCAAGAAACTATCAGCTTACAATGGAAAACATGCAATTGGAATAGGAGATCTCTCATTGACTGAAACGGGTCAGATTCATCCCTGGGAGCCATGGCAGAGCTGGCAGACCTTTCCCAGAGGTAACAAGACGACTGGTGTAAGCATGCCCGGACCCACGCTCATCTGTGACTTGTCTGGCAAAGCCACGGTGTGATCTCAGTGCCTAGGCTGTGTGTTGAAATGTTGGGGCACACCAGCAGCCCAAATGAAGCAGACGATTACTTAAACATGTTTTTAATACACAAAGCAGGAGAAAAGAAAAATCAGAGCTGGAATCCTCAGGTCTCGCACTGGTGGGGGACAGAGCTGCACCTGAAGATAACCCTTCCCTGGGAACTGGGAGCCGTGCCAACATCCGCTCTTTTTTGAGAAAATCCCCTCCTCAAAACCAGCAGTGGTTTACACAGAGACAAACCAAAGTTCTGCTAGTCTGTAGTCTAGCGCGGCCCCGGCTCTGCGGCTCTGCCGTCCCTCCCACCCGACCAGAGCTGCTCCTCGGACGCAGCGCAAACCACCGCGTTTCGAAATTCGCAGTGATGCCCTGGAACTGGACTGCTGCTTAGCTGCGCACGGGCTGGCTCATTGTCTCGGGCTGGCCAAGCCCTTCCCACCATTCCTCCCGCATGATTCTTGGTTATGGTGCATTTAAAGTCTGGAGGCATGACCTGCCCAGTGATGAAGAAAGTGGTAAAGCAGCAGGGTCAAGAGGTTGGGTTCCCACTCACCATTCAATGCAGATGGCCCCAGCTGCTATCGCGCTGCCTGCTGGTCTTTAAAGAAACATTAATCTATTTTACTTCCAGCCTATCTTGACAGTATTGATTTTTAAAAGCTGTTATTGCTCAGGATATAATTTATGGTTATTTTAACTAATACAGTCCTGATACCTTCACTATATACGATCTGCAGCTCACTCAAGCTGCCGATGGAAGGAACTGTTTCCGACAGCGCTGTAAGGCAGAGGGTCTCTCCAGCTGCCTCGCCCTGCGGGCTGTCCTGGCACGGCTGTGCTCACAGCAGCTCCGAGACTGCACTCCGATACCCTGAGAATCTGTTGCTGAGCTAAGTTTTTGAGTAACAAAAACTGGGGGGTGGGAGGGGAAAGAATGTGACTAGTGAAAACCAAACGTAGGAAGATTTACTTGCAGTTAAGCCACGAGTCGTCCTGTTGAAGGTGACAACTGACCCTTCCCGGTTCTTTAAGCCGAGCAGATACATAAATCTGCCAAGCTAAGGTCTCGGTTTATTAATATAATAAAATTTGTTGCATTTTTACAAATAAAAACATAAATCTATTACTGCATTATAGCAAGGGTATGAACAAACCCCCAGTTTTCTCATTTTAAGCATTTTTTGGTTTTCACATTAAGTGTGAGGGATCTGCCTTCCTTTCGAATATATTCAAATTCTTCAGAAGTTGTGCTGCGCGCTACAAGATAGGCATGTTTTAGACTCACGAGTAAAGGTGCAATGTTTAGGCTCCTGTACAAAATACTGCTCAGATAATGAAACCGATTTGTTTAGAAGACAAAACTCAGATTTAGGAACTTTATTCTAAGCAAGCTCTTTTGAAAGTTACTTTTTTTTTTACCCATCTCTCCTTCCAACTTGTTCAGATTTTAAAGATCTTCCAGATTATAGCATCCGTGCCCTGGTTTACAGCTTGCATTTCATTCATCGCACCCAGCGTACAAACCACCAGCGACTCGGTTTGTCCCCTCTTTGCCGAGGGACCACCGGTAACGCCGGCGGGTTGAGTGTCACTGTTTGCTGCCACATTTATTCAGAGCAACGCGCTGCTGCCCAAGCCCGTGTCTCGCAAGACACGTCGGATCTGCCGGAGCCCAGCTACCTCCAGCGCAAGAGCGAGTCGCCGATCGTGCCCTGGGCGCAGCCATAACTTTGCCCATCCCCGTACCGACTCGGATGCCGTTGCCTACATGTGCACCATCTCCCACGACGCAGGCAGCGCAGCAGCACTGTACGTAAGCCCGGTTTGTAAAACCCCCGCGAGCACAAATACCAGCTGGAATCGACATCCTATTAAGTCCTACCCCGGGAAGCTTTTGTGCGTTCGGAAACTTCACGCACCCGTTGTTGCTCTGCCTTGCCTTCCCCTTTCGTTCTCATTATTCGCCCCGACGACGCGCCGCTCCCCGCCAGACCTGCGAAGCGCTGGAGCCCGATGTTGGGGAGCATCAGCCCTTCCAAGTCGCGCCCCAACCCCGCGGCACCAACAATACCTGCTGCCTCGCGGGCAAGCCCAAGCAAGTTCAGCGAGCGAGGAGGTTACCCTCGGAGCGGGAGGAGAGAGAACGGCGGTGATTTATGACAAAGGCTTTCCTATTAAAGAAGTATTTTCCGAGGGGATTGGCGGCGGCAAGCGCACGCTCCCTTTGCATCATTTTATTCCGCCCCCCCTCCATAAACTTACTCTGATGAGGGATTTCTGCGTGTTTCTCCGATTC
>VZTV01112593.1:4499-24070 GCA_013400875.1 Anhinga rufa | reverse complement strand
GGGGGGGGGCTTTGCTTCGTGGGAGGGAATCGTTCTTTTCTGGGGGGGAAACGGTAAGAAACGGCCTAGTGCCTGAATCATCACGGCTCAGCGCTGGGCTTTAATGGGCACAGGAGGTTCCACTTAAATGTGAGGAGAAACCCCTTTGCTGTGCGGGTGCCAGAGCAGCGGCCCAGGCTGCCCAGAGAGGCTGTGGAGTCTCCTTCCCTGGAGCCATTCCCACCCCGCCTGGACGCGGTCCTGTGCCCCTGCTCTGGGGGTGCTGCTCACGCAGGGGCTGGACGGGGAGAGCTCCGGAGGTCCCTTCCAGCCCCCACTGTTCTGTGATTGTGTTCGGAACCATACTGCAGCTCTCAGATTCAATCCTTGGTCCTTACAGATTCTGATCCTGGCTCCCACGCGAGAGATTGCTGTGCAGATTCATGCCGTAATCACAACTATTGGAATAAAAATGGACGGCTTGGAATGCCATGTCTTTATTGGAGGGACTCCTCTGAACCAGGACAAAATCAGGCTGAAGAAGTGCCATATAGCAGTCGGCTCCCCAGGTATGGACGCGCTTCATTGCGCTTCAGATACTGCGTGATACTTCACAGTATGGTAGCTGGTGCTTTTGAAATCTGGGTTCCTATTTTAATAATAGGGGGTAGTCTTAAAGGCCAGTGCCAGAGACATTTAGACTAGGTATTTTTAGGGAGAGATTATTCTAAATATGCCCTTTTTAAAGCTTATTAAAATTATTTTTTAATATTAAAAAATTCCATCCTTAGAACCTTCCAACTTGCATTTTTCAAGTTCCTTTTACTTTCTTCTTCATCTGTAGGTCGAATAAAACAGCTCATAGAGTTGGACTACTTGAATACAACTAGTATCCGGCTTTTCATTCTTGATGAAGCAGACAAGCTTCTAGAAGAAGGCAGCTTTCAGGAACAAATCAAGTAAGAAGAACACTTCTCCTGCATTTATCAGTGGATTAGATACATATTTGTTAGTCATTTCCATTTCTTTATCTCACAGTTGGATTTACTCTTCACTACCGGCCAATAAACAGATGCTTGCTGTTTCAGCTACTTATCCCGAATCATTAGCTAATGCTTTGACCAGGTACATGAGAGAGCCAACATTTGTGAGGTTGAACCCTACTGATCCAAGTCTCATTGGTAAGGAGAAGTTTGTTTATAGTGATGTTGTTATCAACAGATGAAGAAGAGTATACTAAAACCAAAACATGCGTCTTTAAAATTTGTGATGCTTCATAATTTCTCTTCACAGGCGAGTTGATTAGGTTACAAAGTGTTTGTTTCTGGTATGGATGTATTTAAAACATCAGTGATGAATGTAACTTTGTTTTTTCTATCAGTTCCAAAAATATTTTAGCCTTTTAAGAAAAACTTGTCCTGCAGGTTCTTATTCAGCGCATGTGTGCTTGTTTAAATTTAAAGCCTTTGTGTTAGCTGCAGTGACACATGCTGACAGCAGCATAGCACTGTGTGTGTTCTTGTGGAAACTCTTAATCTGACGGTATTTTTGGTTTCCTGCTCAGGGTTGAAGCAGTATTACAAAATTGTGAATTCCCATCCGCTTCCACATAAAACGTTGGAGGAGAAAACCCAGCACCTACAGGAGCTGTTCAGCAAGATTCCATTTAATCAAGCCTTAGTCTTCTCAAATCTGCATAGCAGGTAATAACTTTGAAATAAAATCTGTAAAAATCATGTGCAAAAGCAGTGGCTGTAATGTCCAGTCATGGATAAACTTATATAGACCTTCTGTAAGGTCTCAAAGCAGTATGCAGATTTCAGATCTGAAATACAGCCAGAGGAATGCAGTATGAAATACTGAAAATAAAAGAATGCTTTAGCATACAGCGTACCTCATACGCCATTTAGAGTACAGTGAGACCTGATGTCCTGTTGCCTTTTTCCATCTGTAAGGTGGCTGTTCTAGACATAAGGGTGAAAGTGACAGTCTTAGAATGTAGTTCTGGCTGTAAAGAATAGCCTGTTGTTAGGCAATGCCCAGGGGTTGTTAGGTCTGTGGTTTTATTTACCATTGTCATTGTGTATATTCTGCCAGGGCTCAACATCTAGCTGAAATACTGACATCCAGAGGCTTTCCTGCTGAGTGCATTTCAGGTCAGTCCATTCAAAGCTTTCTGATTCTGTTGAAGTTGTGCATAAGTGTGACCTAAAGAGGAAAACTAATCTTAAATCTTGGTTTGCATGGTCTCTGGTTAAATAACTAAGAATAGCATTTGAATCTTCGTAGGTCTTTAGGACTTAAATATTAATTAATTTTTACATTGATTAACTTTCCTTTTTTTCACATCTGTTTGGGAGTCACTTTTATGAATGTCCAGATGAGTGATTTGGCTTATTTGTAAAGAGAAAGTTTACTTATGTTCGCAGGTTGAAGCAGTGTTGCTTTGGAATGCAGATGTTAGATTTAAATATTTTTTTATTTCTAACTTTTCTATAAAAAAGCTGATAGCTGTTTATTAGAAGCTTTGAATTTTTACTGCAACGGTGTTTTCCATGGTTTAAGTGTTTAAGTAAAACTCCTCTAAAGTCAGTGTTGTCCAAGTGGGTTAAATATCTACATAATTGGTTTCTCCTTAAAAATAAGCAAAAGAATGATTTTTGTAATAGATTTCCTTATTTTCAGGTTTTTGTTTGTTGTTTGTTTACTCATTTGGAGCTGATGTTTGAGGAAGTTTCTCTCAACCTTATTTCTGAACCCATCTACAGTTTTACAAAGCAGTGTTTTTCAGAATTTGAGGGGCATAAAACTGAAGAATGTAATCTGTTTCTAATTTTTGTGTCTCTTAGGCAGTATGAATCAAAATCAACGACTTGATGCTATGGCTAAATTAAAGCAATTCCACTGTAGAGTCCTGATTTCCACAGATTTGGTGAGTTAGCAGTTTACAGCATACATGAGTATTGTACATAAAGTTACTTCAGAGAATTAGGTTTGACTTGGAATTGAATAGGACATAAACGTACGGATAGAGCACGTGACTTGAGCACTGTGTGCAACTTATTTTCACTGTGAAACTTAGAAATTGTCCCCTATTCCTCATCTGGTTCAAAAATAGTTTTTAATTTGTCTGTTACTTCGCAGAAGTGTATAGATATTTCAGAGCAGTAGAGCTGTTTACTTTGGATAGGAGCTATGGGAAGGAATAGCTTCCTGTACTGTATGCTCACAATAGTAACATCCCAAACAATGTTAGAGCAGTAGTTATGCTTGAGGCACACTCAGCTTTTCTCGTGGTTGATGTATTTTTCTCCTCAGTTGATTGTTTGAGGTCCTGTCATGAAAAGATTACTGCTGTCAGGTTGAATTTTTTGATGCTGGGGAAAAAAAAACGAAACAAACACGCTTGCTTGTATTTGAGATGTAGAAGGCGTAAGAAAAATGATCCCTAATTGCAATGGTTGTAATGCAATATGCCTGTTTTATGTGTAATACTGTAAACTGGCTGGAAAATTGTGGGTGCTTTATGGTGTATTGTGAAAACGAAAAGTTACTGCATGAGCAGTTACAAATGTGTTGTATTTATTTAAAGATCTGTTCAGCATATTCAGTTACCTATCCCTTCTCTCCTTCTCACTTTCTCAAGACATCTCGTGGAATTGATGCTGAAAAAGTGAATCTGGTTATCAACCTGGATGTCCCTGCAGACTGGGAAACGTACATGCATCGTATTGGCAGAGCGGGGCGCTTTGGTAAAAACAGCTGTGTGGATTTCTTGAGCTTGCGCTAGCTTCACTGGCTCAGGTTGGGTAACTGCACTTTCTGTCGTGTATCACAGGAACTTTAGGCTTGTCTGTGACGTACTGCTGCCGCGGAGAGGAAGAAAACATGATGATGAAAATTGCGCAGAAATGTAATCTTCAGCTTCTTCCTCTACCAGGTATGCTCTGTCCTGTGAAAGCAGCTGTTGTTTTGTTGGATGTTTTCTGTTTATTCAGAGCTTCAGACAAGTCCACAGGGAACTGACATGGATCTTCTCTGCTGGAGTTGCGTTAATTTTGGTACAGGTTTTTCATACTCCGTGCTAATGACTGGTTGTGTAACTGCCGCAGTTGTGCGAAGCAATGGAAAATGAACTTGGTGCATGCCTATGGATAGGGAGAGGAGGCGTGCATCCAGCTGTTGCTTAAACTACGTAACTACATGGATTTCCAGAAATGTAGTACTAAGCCTTTCTCAGGCTGTAAGATACAGTACGAGAAGTAAGGAGGGAGTAATTGAAAGAGGAGATTTGCTACCCTAGCTTTGCCAGAAGCTGTTGTGCTAGAAATGTAGCATTTGCTTTCTTACATAAGTTCTAATTTTTTATCTGGTTAAGTAGGATGTGAAAAATAGGTGACAAGTAATGCAGTGCTGCTGGTCTTTACCAACTTTCTGATGTCTTCCATGTTGAAAAGGTTCTGGCTATTTGAGCTCTTTCAAGAATTGAAGGGATCAGTTTGTAGCCCTAACTTAGCATGTCTTCACATCTTATCTGCGATTTTGCAAAGCTTGACTTTGGTACTCGTTTGAGTTCTAGAAGGAAGGATGCACTTAATTGAGTGCCTGCTTGTTTCCCTTTTGTGCAGAGCCTATACCTCCTGGAATGATGGATCAATTTGAAGATGGGGAGGTGGAAGTCAAACCTGTTATACATACAGGTGCTTCAGTGAATTCTGACACTGTGTGTATTAGCCCAGAGGAACCACTACCGCAGCCTGTCCAAAATAGTTTTTCTGAGGTACCTCAACCTCTTTCTAATCTTCCAGATGATAATTCTTCTGTAGAAAGGCCAAAAAAGGCCCTGAAGCCAAAGCAGATAAAAAAGCACACAAATTCTGCAAATACAGAAAAAGGTAGCAGAAAGCCCCAAACTTCCAGTTGTCACACAGAACAGAGGAATCAAGCCAAAGCTGTCTCCAGAACGGATGGACCACGTAACACTCAGTCTCCAGATGAGGAGACCTTAAAAAAAAATCTGCCCAGAATTCCATGCTTATCTTCTTTCAAAAACCATCAGAACAATCCATGGGACTTCTCAGAGTTTGTTGAAGACTATGAGTATTTCATTAAAGAAGGCTTGGAGAGAGAGGTTGAAATTTTAAGAAGCTATTCAGGTCCAGGAGAACAATGTGAGCTCCCTAGAAATGGTGGTGTAGAGTGGAAGGAGGTGGAACACAATACAGAGGTGGTAGCAAACGGTGTTGTGTCTGGTGACAGCGATGGCTCGTACAGTCCCAGGGCTTCCTCCAATAGCAGGGAAAATAACTCGTGCTTTGAAGCATTTTCAGATACGCAGGAGAACAACGCTGTTCCCACAATGCGTCAGGGTCATGCAGGCTTCTGTCCTGCACCAGAGAAGCCTCAGCGGCTATCCCAAGTCCCGAAGCAAAATCAAGTGAAAAAGAAAGTTCTGAAACAAAATGCTAAACAAAAGAAAAGCCGCTACCATCAATTCCCTAGTCCTTCCATGAGAAAAACTGAAGATGACTGCTCCTGCAGCTCTTGGGATGATAGTGTTCCTTATGAGGCTTGGGGATACGAAAACTACTGGAAATCTCATTATCAGGCATGGCAAAACTACTATGCTGCAGTGTGTCACTACAGGCAAAGTTACAGACAATTTAGCTGGATGAACGCCTATCGTGTCAACTCAGTCTATCTTCAGGAGCTGCTGAAAAGTGGTGATTGACGTAATGACACTGCTGTTAGGGAGGGGCTGGTTGGTACCATGAATAGACGCTATCGGTGAAAACAACTGCTGGTCTACAGGGACATTGACAAACACAAACAGACATTGTTTAAGATGGAAGAAAAATGTCTCTTTCATAAGTGGGCTGTGTCTAGGTAAATGTTTTATATGCATTCCAGTGATGGTGTTACAACAAGTTGTTAATAAAAGGAAATGAAAGACAGCTGGATGTTCAGTTGCAGTCTTTACCATCCAAAGTAAAAGAAGGGAAGATAAAAGGCAGCTACTTAATGTAAGAAATCTCAGTAAGGAGAAAACACAAACCAATCCGTTTTATTTGCTTGACTTGTCTGCCTTGTGACTTTTGGGTGAAGACAAATTCACCGTAAGACTAAATAGTCTGTTTATAGTTGGAGATCACTCCGTTTTCTGTAATTCTCTTATTAAACACCAGGCACTGATTATTTATCAGTTAAGTGGCAGAGTGAAACCTGCATCTCAATGCCTGTATTGCTAATTTAAATCCAGTTAATTAACATTGTATAAATAACATTTCTATAGCTAGGTGTATGGCAAGCTGTGCAGTAGAGGATGGTTTAATTATGTAGAAAATGTGCAGCAATCGTAATTGGTCTGTCCCTCTGGGTGCAGCAATATCAGACTTGCCACACTTACAGGAAAGCTTTAATTAGATATGAAATTATCTATTAGTACTAAAACTAATTGGTATTTCCTGTTTGGCTTGCACTGCTTTGTATGTAGCTGTCCTGAAGCAGGAAAAGATGCGAGTACTGGCTGCCGAGGGTATTGACCTGAGGACTCTGCGCTAGTTTTGAAACTTTAATATGTTTGGGATCATAGAGACAGGTTTCTTCAGCTAGTTTCTTTGATTTCTCAAAAGTTCACCAGAGCAGGATATAGTCTGTTGTGTTTTTTTTTTTAATTTTGTGTGGGTTTTTTTTGTTTGGTGGTTGTTGGGGTTTTTTTTTGTTGTGTGGGGTTTTTTTTTTCTTGAGCAGAGCAAAGCTGGAACTTTCTCAGTAAAAACACTGCTTCCTACCTACTGTGAACTGTACTTCCAAGGAGACTTGCTTCTGTAGTTTGGTGAAATGGATGTCTTTGGGGATGCTTGATTGCTCGCCTTCAGCAATTTTCAAACTTATTTTGAGAAACACGGTATGTTTTCACTCAGCTTACATAAATCACTTGCTGCCTGGGCGTTCCTAGCGTTCTTGCAAAGTTCCCTGTGCAAATCCCGTAGTGTCCCTGGCAGCGCTTTCGACCTTTTTTGTGCAGCGGTGGGTCTAAACTTCGCACCGCGCAATTCAGACTCTCCTCACTGTAGAGGAGGATTGTAAGATTGATGTAGTTCATGAGTGGCGCAGAAACTTAGCGCAAGGTGGGCAAGCTAGGGCTCTGTCCTGCCTTGCGTGGGTTTGAGGGTTTCCTGTCAGCTGGGGCTGGGGTGGCCCCTAGTGGGTGTCGGCCTTTACTGCAGGAGAGAAAAGTGGTCTCTAAGCTGTTCTGTTCGGCTCTAACTCGGTGGGTGTTAGAAGTCATCGAGCAAGTCATTTTAATTTCTGCTTAGAGGATTTTTGAAATTTTAAACGGTGCCTCTAAGTGACACTTTCTGATCTGGTTAAGATTAGATCAGCTCTACTTGTTTTGCAGTTGAAACAAGCTGCCTGTATCTGCAATAAAGAAGGCAAGACTTTGGCCTAAAGGGAATTGCCAAGATGAGATTGCCTTTTAAAAGAAAGGCATATTGTGTGCTCTTTCAATATAATAAATATCTTGTTAGGAGAAGTATTTTTCTCTCTGTACTTTTTTCCTCCCTCAGTGTCACAAATTACCCCAGGGAGGGGCTCTCCTAGGTTTTGTCTGCATAGTTTGAAAAGGCCAAGAGGATATGATTGTTTCCAAGATTAATTTTGCTGCAACTCTTAACGTTCAAGAGGAGGATACTGTAAGAGATGCACTTGGGTATCTGCGTTATTGCTCTCCTATAACGTCTCAGTCATCTTGCCATTTTCATTAACGGGTGCCCAAGTAAGAGTTATTAGTATTAAAATGCAACTCGAGTGGCTTAGGCCAACACCCAAAGTCCTCCAAAAGAACCTCCCAGAAGTTTTTTAGAAGAAATCTACAGCATCATGTTGGTATTTATGGCACATACTCTGTTTAATCCAGATTGGATACATCAGGTACAGCAGTGGCACAAGACTCAATACTGTAAATGATATACAAGTTTCAACATATGCACTACAATTCCAAAAGAAGACAACAGGAAACTTGGTTCTTCTAGAAAGTTGTTCTCAAATGAAGCTACCTGCAGTTGTATACAGTACATTTTGTATCTGTCCTCTGATATTTGTAAGCAAAGCCCATTTATAGTACGAAAATAGAAAATAATAAGGTTGAGAGCTTCTCATAACATAAAACTCCTAAAGAAAACACCATTGCATTGGAATGCCTTACTGATTTATCAAAAATATACCATCACACGCGTTTTGTAAGATACTTCATTGGTCCGAGGAGCCAGTGGGAGCTCCCAGTCATAGTTGCAACAGAACGGAGAAGAGCATTCGATATGGTTGTTAACTTCTCACCCAGACAGCTGTATGACTTCTGTGACTAGCACTAGTTAAAATCAAAATGAAAAGAAACACGTGCACACATATACACACAAAGTAACAGACTATTGACTGAGAACAAAACTCAGGAAGGAATTTTCACAAGCTCTTTGTCACCTGGTCTTTTGACTGATCCACCTGAAGTTTTTCTGGCACAGTTCTTGCATTCTGAACGTAAGTAGCAGTACTTTTCTGGTACGCTTTCTCAAGAGTTCTCTATGGTATTTTGTAGGTGTTCATGAATTGAGCTTCACTTATTGAAAGAGGAGGTATTAAATTCTATACAGCTTGTATAATTGGCAAAGAGAGGTGAAATGACTTCGAGGTTACTTAAGTGGTTTATCAAGACAGTCAGGAGTAGGTTCCTGATGCTTGTTCTCCTAGCTCTAATCAATGTGCACACTGCCTTCGTTTGCTTCTAAAGTTTTACAAAGATAAAACCATTATGAAGAGTGTTTATGGCATCATTAAATATGAAGCCTAGAAACTTGAGCTCTGAAGTCGTATATTAGTGCAGTTGCTTCAAGTGTTGGAGAAAAATAAGTGATTTTTTTTTTTTTAAAATCAATTAAGATCTATTTGGTAAATTTTGTGGAAAAGGTGTATTATTCACCTAACTTTAAAAGCAGAATAAAGTCTTCAGTTCAAAGCTGCTGATGTTCGCAAGCCATCGTGAATGCTGACTTTGTAACTCTGCCATAGTCCGACATAGAAAAAATATTACAGGATCCAAGGGATGTTTGCAACCCATAAATTAAATATGATTTTTAATATACTGAATTTGCTCTATAATACATGTAAGATACAATATGATTACAACCTCTTTACTTAAAAAAAAAAAAGGCAAAATATTTGAAGAAACATTGCTTTCTTTAGCTGGTATTAATCTGATTTTCATGCACACCCCTTAAGCTATCTAAACTAGAACCATAAATGCTGGTTTGCAGGACTAGTATACTATTAACTGTTTGAGGTTAAACAAGTAGCATTGATTCAAATTTAGTATTTCTGGCAACTGTAAAGAAGGATGTATTTTGAATTGCCTATTAACTTTATTCCACGCTAAAGCCATGTGTGTTATGTAGTTTGCTTTTAGCAGTGAAAGTTATTTAACAGACAAAAGTAGTCTCTGGGATAAGAATTTGCTGTAGAAGATTTTATATTCTTATGCTTGTAGGCAGCTAACTTGCAATGTGGAAAGAAGAATAATTTAACATGATGCGAGGGAGTATGATGGCAGCAGGAGAGGAAAAACTAAGGAAGGAATGATGGCTGAACAGCAGGGGAGAATCCATGACACTGGGATCCACTAGTCTGGAGTAAGCTCCCCAGGGAAGCGGTGGGTGCCCTTTCCTCGGAGAATTTTAAATCTCATCTAGAGAAAGCAATGCAATGTGCTGCAGTGAAGGCTCTTGTGCTAGTAGAGGATGGATTATGTTTTTTAATTCTTTAATTTTTATGCACCAAGATGTGTTATCTGTGGCCTCTTTGTGGGTGGCCTTAAGATTTTTAAGGAAAAGGAAAGTAAAAGGTGGATTTTCAGAAAGAGTAGATGGACGTCAAAGCCTAGGTGTGAAAGGTGTGTCTCATCATTCTTTGCCAACTGGATACGATTCCTTCTATTAGCAGCCCAATGCCAGGTGAGAAGAGAGTGAATCTATTAATAGAATATGCTGAAAAATCTGTGAAAATATTTTTCCCTCAGAAAAGGCTTTGGAAAGGAAACAAAATGCTCAGAAAAAGCTGTTGCTCCTTTGATATTTTTAATATTGCTTTACGAAAGACTGAAAAAATAATCCCCTTCCACTTGCTTTTTTGTACAAACAATCCATTTTTCTTTTTTTAAATGAACTTCTTTGAAACTATAAAAAGTTGTAAGGAATTAGGGGGACGGGAAGGCTTTTGAAATGAACTGCTGACATACTAGTGACGTTTTGGTGAGCAGTCTTGCTAACCAGGCTGTTTTGTGCTACCTGCCTTTCAGAAAGGTATCAGGACTAGAACCTACCTATGTTTTTGGATGCTTCTCCTCCCAGAGGTGGTCCACACCTGAAGAAGCCCCCTTCCGCGTGCATCAGGAATGACCAGGATTGCAGAGGTACGTGCTGGTTTTTGTCTCTGTATCAACGTGTGTGCATGGCAGTGGGGAAGGGGAGAGGGATGCTGGTAAGACAGGGCAGTGCTGGGGACAGCTGGAGAGGATGGTCCAAATCCTTCCGTTAAAGTTCTGGCCTAGGAGTTTTCAGGATTGACTTGGCCTTATTCCAGCAGTGGTTTATAAGTTGCTATTTAAAGATTATAAAGAGCCTTGCACGTTAGTAAAGCTAACTGCCTCCTTCTATTGTAGGAATAAGTGGCTGTAGTGCAGTTCCGACGCTCTTCTGTGCAAGTGCTTTCCCTTCTTCCCTGCGTTTCATTTGAGGGACGCTATGTTATATCCTACCAACCACTGATACGATGGCAATAAATCCTTGTCTTTGCTGTTTCAATGAATGCACAGTACTCTTGTAATGAGGATGTAGCTGTGTTGGGCAATCCAGGGAGGTTTTTTGTACAAGCATATTTTCAAGTGCTTTCGGAAGCATTACTCAGTCTACTTCAAATCAGCGTATAAAGGGAGCTAATGCTTCCATTAAAAATATTTTTAGCCCTGTTCCTCTAGGCTCAGACTTCCTTAATTTTGTTTGTCTTTATCCTCTGATAGTCTGCTGAGGTACTGACTGCATGGGGCAGCAACTGCTAAGTTAATGGTAGAAGAGGCAAGCCACACGTTTTTGAGCAAGGATAACAATGATTCCTCTTCTGTGGAAGAGAACAAAGGCCATGGCTGACTTGACAATCTGAGCCCAAGCAGTCAGCCAGAAACCCCGAGGACTGGCTTTCCTCCTTTTTTTTTTTTTTTCCCCTCTTAAAAATTTGGGGGTTTTTATTCCAAAAAGCATTTTGATTGGTAGCAATTAAATGCACCAATAGTGCTTTAGACAAGGGCTGCCCTGATTGCTATTTACAGATAAAGAAATGGGTGCAGAGAGTTGAAGTGGCTTGTTTACCACTCCACAGTAAATCAGGAATGAGAAAGGCAGCACCGAGAATCCATGTTGGGTCCCTGACTCTTTGTAATTGTTTACTCCTGCGCATTGGAAGGAACACTGTACCCTGTCAGCTCGGTAGCATTTAACCCTCATCCTGTGCCAGTGTAAATGAGGTTGCGAGGTGGTAGGTGGTGGAGAGCAAGGCCTCTGATCTACAAGGGTGGGGGTGTTCAGATGGGGAGCAGATGATGACAAATAATGAAATTAAAGGAAAGATTAAATTAAAACATCAAGAAAAACTCAATAATGGTAAGATTAACTGCAGTATAACCTCCTACAGGAAGCAGCAAAGGCAGAGCGTTTTAATCATTTAAAACAGGACTAAACATAGTTTTGGGTAACGTATTACAGCACTGGAATAAATGACTATAAGCTGGTGCAGCTACTGAAGGCTTAGCCCTAATATTCCTAGAATGTTGTAGGTTTCTAAGGAGGGTATTGAGTTAATGCATCAGCTGTCTGAGTCCACTCTATAGGCTAATAGGTTAGGAGCGGTAACAAAGCAGATTGCTAGCTCATATGTTTAAGTCAGCATGTAGGTCTATTTATCTATCTATACATGTATGTGTCTTTATATGTGTATGCGTGTATATGTGTATATAAATATTACATCAGGATAGATTATGACAGATGTTAAAAAAAGTCATCCCTTTGCTGAATCGGCCTCAAACATGCCTTGAGTAGTGCTTTTAACTCTAATGTTGGTAGAATCACTGTTCAGAAACAGGACACGGGAAATGTTTCCTTATTATCTACAAGCCGTTGTGGGCTAGGCTAGGTGCATCACCATTCGCAGGTGTGTAGAGGGCCTTGAAGGGACGTTTGTGCAAGACTACAATAATTAGCCAAACAGTGTATGCCAAGTGAAAAGGTGGGTGACATTGTTCCTCGCTCTGCCTTTTGTGGATCGCACCTGTTATGAAAAGGCGACTTGAGAAAGGCAGAATAGAAGAAAAAAGTTACTCTTCTTAGTGAGGGGGGAAATTGGTTATGTTTCAGGACCATGTATTTCCTTATAATAAATCATTCCCAGAAAGATCTCAGAGAGAGGTGCTAGGACTGACAACAGCTTAGAAGTATTAGCTTCTTGGCAGTACCACACAGTGTTACTTCAGTTTTTGGTCGACTAAAAGTGTGTGACTTTTCCCAAACTAAGTGTAGAACTGCAAAAAGAAAATGCTGTCTGTACCACACTTTATGAAATGCATTCCAAACTCCAGTACTGCTCCTCTTTCTCAAGTGGATGCATGCTGTAGATCCTGTGCTGGGACTGGAGAACTAAAATTCCTAACCTAGTCTACCCTCAAAATCAGTGCAACCCAGAAGCTATGGATGAGACAACTGGAGCCCTAAGACTGTGAAAAAGCCAAATACCTCTCTGTCCATGCAAGATATTTGGCTCTGGGGTTAATTATTATCAAGTATAGATCCAGACATTATTTGGCTACTATTTACAATGGGTTGTATGGCCAGTGCTAGCAAAGAAATTTATATATAGAAACAAAAATAAAAAAGCATGGGCATACATTACAAGAAACCTGTTAGACTTATGTACGCTTGATGCAGTTGAGTTCAGTGCTTTCTCTTCTTTGCCATTTGTGTGTACAGTATTAAAAAAGAATCCTACCTTATTTTTTTTCCTTTTTAAAAATACAGAACTGGTAGTCTAGTCACACTCTTACAAGTAAGTGATAACAAAAATAGAAAGCAGATATCCATGTGGGACTAAAACTCTACTAAAGCCTGTCTTTTTTTTTTCACAAATATGTTTTCACAGACAATAATTAGCAGACAAACACACTGTTTGCAATTGCACTGTATTGACTTAAAAGGCGGATACAAAATTGTCTAAATAAAGAATGCCATCCAGGGTGAAATAGGGGTGTGTGTGTGCGCGTGTGCACATGTATGTGCTGACACATGCTTGTGTTTTCCTGCTGTGCACCCAATCATGGAAACGTGCTCTGCTCTTTGTAATGCAGTGGTGCTCATGTGGTTCTGCTGCACACTCGCACGCACACACGCGGAGGAATGGAAATAGATTTCTGTGACAGGTGGCTTCTTTGTCTAAATCTTTTCCTATAAAAGAAAAAAAAATGTGAAATTTTGGTTGGTTTAAAGGTTCTGCTCCATGAAGAAAAAAAATTCACAAAATCCATTGTTTTTCACCTTTTCAGTCATTTCCTCATGAATAAATATTATCCATTAAAAACCTTTAAAAAGGTGCTGCGATACACAGTGTTATATTTCCGTTTTCTTTATTGACTCTCTTGTTGCCATGATGATTCTTTCCCTCCAGCCTCCGCAGGTGATTTTTGCCCTGCACAACACGCTCTCCGTGCAGGTTTTTCCTTTAACCAGCCTCTTCTTCCCTCTCCTAATCCTCCCTCAGTCCACAGCTTGAATGCGAGTCTGAAGAAAGCTGCCTTGTTAGGTCTCCATTGCTAATTCGATGACAAAATGTCAGGTTGGTCCATCCAGGCACAATTTGCAGCAAGAAAGGAACATGGAGGTGTGGAGGGAGAGGGGCACTGGTCTTCCAGCCTCCTTCTGTGCATGAGACGTCTTACAAGGCAGAGACCTTGACTATGTTGCTTGTGGTGGTGGTGGAAATGTTCGTGGAGTGGCTGGGGCTGCTGGGCGGGGGCCTACTCTCGCCTTCTGGCGTGAGTGCCGGCGGCGTGGGGATGCTGATGATGGCTGTCGTTATCTGGGCAGTTTTGCAGTTCGGTCTCAGCCCATCATCTGATTTCATGTTGAGACTGGAACGACTAGAAAACAGATTTAGTGTTTGGCTTTTTTTTTTTAACCAGACAGTAGAAAGGATGGGAGTGGTAGTTGTTCTTAATCAGTATCTTATTCCTCTGAACTAAGGGCGCCAGAATATTCATAAGACTCCACTTAAATGTCCCCCCCAGTTCCTGCAAGGCATCATTTATTTCTACCCAGATTACACTAAGCTTTTTTAATATTCTCCCTGATGAGGATACAGCTTTTCACAGGGCAAATCGTTCTGTTTCCATTTCATTCTTGCATAATTCTAGTTTAATTAAAAGGACATGTAAATATACTGTCCTGTGTGCTGTATCTTTTCAGAACACAGGTAGTTCTTTCTGAGAAAGAGCTGTTGTCTTCCTTGCATTTCAAATGCCTCTTTCAAATTCACTGTCCCTTGATCTCTATTTTTTCATCTCTCTGCAGTAGTTTCAAGGATCTGGCAGCTGTGGGAGCATTCTTATTAGATCTGCATCAATTGCATCCTATAATTAATTACAGAGGGGAAAATGATAGGTTGATTTCTGTGCATCTGCACAGCTACAGGAGTCTGCTATTACCAGCCCAACATGTTCATTTTAAACACAAGGCCTGTCCTTTTAAAATTTAAAGCTCCCAGTTGGAAAGCTATTGCTGTTGTTATCTCAGAGTGACTCACCAAGAGGATGTTTCTTGATCGCTCAAGCATCCCAAGAACACGGCAGAACCCATTCTGCTCCCCGGTTGCCTCAGTCACAAGCTGAGAGTGGGGCAGTCTTAGGGACTGGGTGGTTCTGCCAGTGGTAACCAGTACACCCAGTTAGTTGCATTCCACATGAAAAACAACTTAAAAGCTTTTTTCTCTCTCCATTCTTACACAGTAAGAATGGTAAGCAAGTGAAATAACAAACAATGTTGACATTTCAAAGATCACTGGCATCTGACTTGGCACCCACTGAAATAGGTAGACTAGTTGACAATCCCCTGAATTACTCTTTCAGGTGCTGGTTTAAACTATTGTCATCTTGAAACTGCAATAGCCAGAGACTTATTTTGTGCTTATTCGTTCATAATTTATTCTCTGGAACGCCCTTCTGACTTTACCCTAGTACAAAGTAATTGTTTGCTGCCCTAAAGACAGCTTTGTTTCAGTTTCTAGATTCCTTTGATAGGAGTGGGGTGAAGAAGAAGGGTAAGTTCAAAATCAGCCCAGTGCACAAGAAGCTTAATGGGCTGAAGCGGGGAGTTTAGAAAGTAATTTAATATTTGCAAGAAAGATATAGCGAAGAAATTATTTTTTTTCAGCAAGTTATAAAATGAAAATGTCAAAATTTTCTGTTAAGAGACACTTCTTCCCCTGTGTCACCAATGGCTCTTTAGGTGAAAGCTAACAAGACACCATTGTGAAATTCCTCCTTATTTGTTTCCCAGCAATGCTTGATGCTTACAGTTGCCATTTAGACTTTGGGGCAATGAAAATCAGCAAAGGGAGCGTCCCTGGTGGACCATGTCAGTGGGTACAGCTCTAACAGCGTTCCCTGACAAGACACTGATTAGCCGGTTGTCTCTGCCTTCTCCCAGTAAAGGCTTGGAAGTACTGGGCTATCTGGGAGGTGGGCTGTGGAGTGGTCCTGTGCCCACTTTGGTGAGTGGCTGGGAACTTCTGGCTCCTGCCTGTGTGATTAGCACTTCATAGGCAGGTTTCGGCTGGAATTCATTCTTCTACGTCCAGTCTGGCCAGAGAAGAGCTGCACTAGAGCCTAGCTTTGACCTGGTTCTTCCCGGAACGGCTAGGAGCCACTTCCCGTGGCTTGTCATTAGAAGGAGGGAAACAAAGATGCTCCCAGCACTAGACCCTTCTCCCTGGCTGGAGAACAGGCCTGCAAGAACGTTCAGTTGGATAATGCACTTCAGAGGTTTGCATGCAGTAGTTAGCAGCAAGAGCCTACTTACTGTACCTTGTTGTAAGTGAGGGCTGCTCGCTGCACTGGATGTGGATGGTGCTGAGCTCCTGCATGCTCCGGAGGCGAGTGGCTGGCACACTGGAGTTGGGAAGGTGAGTCGTCTTCTTGTTACGGCGAGAACAGCAGGAGGTGGTCAGTCCATGGTGACTTGACAAGGAGGGGCTCCGAGAAGAAGGGTAGTTTTGCATTGAGCTCTCCATGCAGTTCTGCTCGAACAGTTGCTCATCTATGAACTCGTGGTTCTGGCAGGGAAAAGAACAGTGCTGTTACTCTCTGGTGACACCGACAGCTTTGGCCCAACAGCAGTTTGTTTTCAACGGCACTTTTTGCTAGGCTGGTGGGATGTGTTAGCCCCTTGTCTGGGTAAGATGATCTCTGCCTCTGAAAATATTTGCACTAGGCAGATCTTTAAAAGAAATGACTCTGCCCTTCCACTTGCTGCAACCAGGAGAAGATTTTGCTTTCCTTCATCAGTAGGGGGATAAGGGAAGGCGTTGCAGTGACAAAAAGCACGATAGTCTGTCAATGCTGCTTTGCTTATGTGGTCTGAGAAGGTTAATATATTGTGTTCAAATTTCCTTTCATTTTTGTGTCTGGGTTCCAGAAGTGGCTTCAAAAAGTCTGCAATGCCACATGGTTATGAAATCCAAGAGGAGATTTACGCTCCTTTCTCTTTGACCCTGGACAGGGTTGTATTGGATGTGGATGATCATCACGACATACAGCTTAACTGCAGGAAGTTGCTTGTATTGGCTATTGGGTGCAAAGCACACCTGCAGTTCATTGGGTGCTGTTATCTGGGTGGAAATAAACGTGGGAAGTGTGTAGGGGAAGGAAATTCAGAAAGCTGAATCTGTAAAGAGTTTTTGTGCAAAGGAACAAGAAATCCTGAAAGAAAACTCTTATGTGCGTGTCTGAACACCCAAGTAGTTCTAGTAAACATACTTCATCCAGTCCCTGTCAGCATCAGAAAGGATGGGAAACGAAAGCAACCATGGTGAAGGCAGCCATCGGTTTTCATTGGAACAACTAACAACTCTCACAGGAAACAAGAGCACTGGATAGCCAAAAAGAGCCACGTGCACAAACTCCCAAGGACAAGACCAGGAACGAGAAAGGAAGCAAACACTCTGCAGACACGTCACAGAGACCATAGAGAAAACAGATTGAATTAAAAAGGAAATACCTTGATGGTGGAAGTTCGTACAGATAACAGGGGATCATCCACAAGATAGGACAATCCCTACGGGACAACATGCCAACAAAAGATAAAAACACAATTGATTGTCCATTCCGGCATTCAGAAGTTTAGTCCCAGCACTGCATCTACCGCCTCAGCATTCCAGCCGGCTCACTCAAGTTTGAATGGGCAACTGGACCTTCTCTTCCCAAACCTTGCCTGAATCAGACCCCTTTGTTCCTTCCTTCTCACACTTGAGCTTTTTTACGTTATGTTCTTGGAGACAGAACAAAACTGGTATCAACTTTATTACTTTGATCTTTTGAGAGGCAAAGGAAAACAAAGTTTCGGCTGCTGATTCACAAGTAATGAATTGGAATTGTATTGCCATTGGGTCACCAATGGATGTGGGTTTTGATCATACCCTTGAAAACACAGAAGAAAGGTTTGGGTTGAAGGACTGGATTCGATGCACTCAGCATTTGGAGAAAACATGGCATGTGAACATCCATACTCAATCTGGGAGTTAGAACGAACGGAGAGAAAAAAACCCTCCTTTTGTTTGAACAAACTCCATCTGTTGTGTTAATGTGACAAAGTAGACTCTTACGGCAGCTAGAAGTACTTTAGGGTCACTTTGTCATTCCACACCAGATTCGTGAGCCATTTGCAGCCGCTCGGTTGTAAGGCTGTATGCTAGTGACGACCGCAGATACCATGACAATAAATAACGTACTTTCAGAATCCTCCTGCTTAGTTTAAGGAAAGGTGAATTGCCCATTGAAACAAGTTTGCAACCATGGTACATTCCTCATTCCAGTCCTGTAACTTGGTTACAAAATGACTCTTCAGTATTTCAAAATTCTTTTACTATGATTTAAATCTTTGGGAGGAGGACTATTGCACAGTATTTTAATAGATTATGGGAACTACAGAATTTCCACACAAGCTGATTGAACTATTTTGATTGATAATGTCAGACCAGAATCCAAACTTGCTATGTGATTTGATGCAGCTTCATGGTAATAACTGGCTGAAAAATGTGGAGGAAAACACATTAAATACTGTGCAGATTCTCCCCCTAGGTTTTAATCAAAATTCAGAGTATCACTGTTACTGCCATTCTTTGCTGAAAAAAGCAACGTTTGGAACACTTTCAACCACTGAGACTTGCTGTCTGGTGTGCTGGAGGCAATCTAGCTTTGTTAGTGTGGTAGGCTAATACCTCCACAAATTGGGATATGCTTTGGCCGTGTTACTTCCAGCACCCTAGCTGGCTCATTAGCACTGGAGCGACTCGTGCGGCTCCCAGAGATGTCTGCTGTCCCTGTGCAGAGGTCAGAATTTCTGTAAGCCTTTACAGAGTCAGGGCCGTACAAAGGCGGGCCCTGGAGGTAGGGTTGTCAGCTTTTGTTTGCTTCAGCCAATTTATTAAAGTTTCCAAATGAAAGTATTCTTGAGGAATATGGGTCATAGTAGTGAAGCCTTTAAGCATAAAGTTCTAAACTAGAGAGTCAGATTGTGAAATATCTGCTTGTTATGTAACATCCAAAATTGCTAGAAATAAAGGCAAGATGAGTCTTATAAAATAAACTCAGTAGCCATTGACATGGGAAGAATTGGTTCCCTGTCCTTGGAAAGGTGACCTTGATAGCTCGTTGTGATAAACCAGCTGTACTCAGCAGGTCACTGTAATTAACCAGTCATCCTCCAGTGTATCGCTGAACGCTACCTGGTGTTATTCCAGCATAAGCCAAACTATGGAAGTGAAGGTGATTTATCTAAAAGAAAGCTCTTGCAAGTCAGAAATCAAAAGTACGTTTGATGATGGATGCAGATAGAAAAAGGCATGAATATTTTAAGTGTTAACCTCTCTTCATTCTTTCTAGAATGAATCATGGTATAGATAATGTGTTCCTTTACTGCAGAACCTTTCATGTATATCTGGAAGTAAAACGTGTATCAAATAACTATCTGAAATGTTCCAGGAGACTTCTGCATACAGAATCACTTAATAACGCAAAATAAAATTCTCACTCCAACACCTTGCAGGATGCAAACAGAAAAGTCATTGTTATGGAATCTGCTTGACTGGCTTTGAGATAAATAATTACCTGCTCTTGTAACCAGAACTGTAGTGAGATACGCACAATCTTTAAACCCATTGAGAGAGTTCATCTGCTCTGGGCCATATAAAGGTCTAAAGGTTGGGGATTTTTCCAGCCTGTTGGCTTATGC
>VZTV01112590.1:1869-14329 GCA_013400875.1 Anhinga rufa | reverse complement strand
GGGAGAGAATCAAAATGAGGAGAAGTCACCCCAATTCATATGTGAACCTTACCACTAGGACATCATTGGTAATGAGGTGCTCTGGAGGGCCAGGACTGAAAGGACAGAATGAAAGAACAATCAAAAAAAAGCTGTGTGAGTATCTGGTATTCTTTTAAAATAGCAGTTTTAAGACCTTTTACACTTCCTGCTTAAAATTGAACATAGTCATGATAGTATCACAATTTGTTTTCTAAAAGGCATAATACATGATCACCTTCTAAGCACAGGAACCACAACGTAGTAGCCAAACAAGAAGAAAGGCAGGAGAGCCCATAAAAATACCGATGCTTAAGACTATATGGTAAGATACAGCAGAACAAAGACATATTAGTCTACATGGAATTATGTCCTACTATTAACAAATGACCATATGACTCAGGAAAAGCAAAGATTAAGCAAAACAAATGCATTCTACAAATACTTATTAGGAAAGACATTTCTGACTGTTCCGGATTATAATTTACAACTGATCACAAATGAATGGCAAATAGGAATTAGCTCCCACTGTGCTCTATGTATGACTGGAAAACACAGAGGTGAGTAATAGAAAGTCTTTGTCCCAGACAATTTACCTTGTAAGACCTAGGTCTGTCACTGAATGGTTGTAGTTATTTAATATTAGGAGTAACCTATAGAGTCTACTAACAGCATCTCTCATTAAGACCAGTACTCCAACATCACTACATTACACACATTCCTAAGTGCTTTCATACATCTGAAAGGACCATTAAAGTTATGTCGTATGTAATCTCTGACTTTCTGCAAAGTCCAGGGTATTTTACCAAGCACCACTTCCAGCCTTAAACCTTCTATTTCACCTGTAGAACGTATGTAAATGTAAATAGCTAGGTCAGACTTCCAAGGACGGAGAATCCCCCACATGCCTGATAACCTGAATGGTGAAAGACCTTCCTCTCATTTCTAGTCTGAATCCACTCAGTCCAGTTTCCAATCACTGCATCTCATTCTGTCCTTTTTATGCATCTGGCTGTAATTGCTTCCACATTCGCAGGAGATGCTTATTCCATCTCTTAAGGTATCTCTCATAGATAAATTAAATAGATTTTCTTGAGTTTCACTGTGGGAAGAATTCATCAAGAACACCAGTGATTTTCTTCCACGGCTTTTCCATGTTTAAGAATAAGAAACCTTATTTACAGTTCCTTCTTCTAATCATGCAGTTAGTCACTTTTAAGGGGACTATATTCCTTTTTTCGGTTGTGCTAAACTCAAACGTGCCAGAACGTGTAGTTTAGGGGGTTTTTTTCAACCAAACTTGTGATAGCATTTAAAAGAGAGATAAAGTTTATCTTAAGGAATTTGTTCTCCTCCAGACAGCATTAATTACTGCTTTGAGGGGGATGGTCTTAATTTTATTGTTTGTTGATTGTATGCTTTCTCAGTTTAATTAATCTATCGCCTAATGGGTGACTTTTCTGATACTGTTTACATAACTCTATGCATGTATCATGATAATAATACAAGTTTTCTGGTCTTTTAGAAACACCACAGTGTTCTAGGCATTGTTCAAAATCAACTTGAAGAGCTCCTCTGTTAAGTTTTACATGCATCTTGTGTATAAGTTATCACATAATGCCAACATTACTACATTTCCATGATCAGGATATATACATATATACATGTCAGTACAGTATAACAGTTTGAAACAGCAATTTCAGCTCACTGCTGGGAGAAAGAGCTGGAAGAAGTTCCTCTTCCTCTGAGATATTATTGCTCCCTGGCAGATCTATACCTTTCAGCTTTGGAATTTTACTCACATTCTTTCCATCCAGAATTCCACTTCCAAACTTTCCCATTTCTTAGTGCAACTCTCTTTCTAAAAAGAAAAGGGTAAAATAAATACGGATTATTGGAGGCTGCAAGAATTTGGCAGTATAGGCACATCTAAAAAGCACTTCAATGGCTGACATCTCTCCCGCTAATGTTTCCAAAAACGCTCTGTGTTACCTCTTTCCAAAGCTGAGATTGCAATGGAAACCACAGCCCTGGGAAGATTAATATTCTCCCATTGTGGGATATGTAAAATTATACACATTTCCAAAGATACAATCAGAGAGGGAAACCTTGACTGAAACAGAAATATAATGGCTTTCTGCAAAGATGGTGTGCACGGGGGGAAAGGAGTTGAAGCCCAGCAACAAATGTGACTAACGCCAGCCTCACTTCCATGTACAAACCATTTAAATCACATTCACGCTCAATCCAGCAGAGATGAAGTAGGTAAGAGTACTCTGGACTGAGATGGTTATTGAATCATTGTATTTCCCAGTGACTCACCCACTGGCTGAGACGTGCATGGCACCAGCCTGCAGAGTCACTAGGAAGACCCACGTTAACAGCTTTCAGCATTTAGGGAAGTAGTTGTTCTTTTGGGTACGGACTGTCTCCTTCCTGCAATGAGCATGTAGCAATACCTCAGCCACAGCTCAGACAAGCCCAGGAGCTGTCACAGACCTACCCCAACTTTGTTCTCTGGACAACTCTCTTTCATGGGCTTCTTAACAGAATACCAAAGACATTAGCAGAACAGGCATCCTTTTACTATGGGCAAGAGAAACCTGAATCACTTAGAAGGAAACCCTGCATGAAGACCAATAGGAAAAGCCTGAAAGAATCATTTAATTCAAGTGGTGAGTGGACTGTCTTCATGGTTTTAATAAAAGTTGCCATTTAAGAGGAAGTGTCGTCTCAGCATGGCAAAAATGGAACAAAGCCAAAAGCTAAGGAAGTTATTCATTTGGATTATAAAAGATTAAAACGACTATTTACAGATGCTAGCTAGTAACATATATTGCCCCTCCAGAGATGGTGGGCATGAGACAGAAGCCGTTTCATTCTCTGAATCTGTGATAAGAGATTAATGAAGTCACAAAAATCCAGCACAACGTTATCTGTTTTGATGAAATATTGATAACAATACCGATATATATGATATCTGTTTATGCAGACCCAAACCTCACTTAACATGGAAGCCAATGTGGACAATGAGGTCTTGCTGATCCCTCCACGGATTTTCAGTCCTTACCTCCGATTTCAGAGCAAATGTCTCACGGAGTGTCTCTCCGGGTCTGATTCTAGCCACATTAAAAAGAACTGTGAACTGCATGTCATCTTTGGTGAGTGGATCTTCATCACACACTGCCAGCTCTAAAACATTCTGGTAGTAGAAGAAAATAAATAAGAACTCTTACTGAGCTGCTGTTACACAGAAACAAAAAAATGGTTATAGACTTCTGCAGCTGATTGACTAGCACAATGTGACCACCACATTCCTAGTGGTAGGAATAAAGAAAGCTGTGCTTTTCTTCCGGAGTTTGCTAATGTGGAACACTGTCATTAAACCCAACCATGGGAAACTTATCATAGAAGAGAAGACAACTGCCTGTGACAGAGAACTCCCACTGTCCTGAAACAGAAAAGATGTCAGTGCTCTGCACCACACAGACAACCCTCCCAAAGAACACACTTACTCAGTTTTTTTTTGTCCCCAGAGTTCTCTTAACTACACAGCTTAGGGTAGGGTTAAATTTGCTGTCTACTCCACAGCAACTCCTCCACCCTTCCCTTACAACCAGTAGAAGGAAAGCTCTTTCTGAATTAACCATCCAAAATAGCCCAGATGAAGCATGCTACAGCAGCACTTATTTCTCTCAGGTGACAACAAAGGGAGTCCGGACTAGTTCAGATGTAGGCATTTATGCCGCCGATGCCTGTAACTAGCTGAGGGGAACACTACTCCAGGTGTCTGCTGTTCTAGGTTAACCTGGCAGTTGCAAATCCTGTTACACAAGCATTTTCTTAAGTTATTTAGCACAGCTGATCAACAGGGCGTCAACTGAGGATTCCCAGCTATTCAAAATGGTAACATTTCCATTTTTTTACTACCTCAACTTCTCTTTGGATCCTAAAGTAGAAAGTCTCATTCCAGACAGGGTTGTCAGAATTCTTGATGGTTTTGGTCTGGAGTTTTCTATTTGAAGCAGATGGCAGCCACAAGCGCACATAGCAGTCTGATGCAGTCACTGCAGCAGAAAAAAATTAAAAACCCAATGCCAATATTATAGGTGAAAAGTAGGGCAAGGCCATGATCCTGGGGACTAATAAATACTACTTTATTTAGTTTAATAAGTAAAGAGACCATTGGTTGGAAGCATCCAAAGAAAACCATCTTGGTATACTAATACCCAGGTAACTACAAATTGCGGATGTACACATGCACACACACAAAGAGCCACGTTTCCCATGTGAAAAGAAAGGTATAAAAGACCCCACTGACCATTCATCAGGCATATTCCCTACAATTCCAGTCACCGGTGTTTAAAAAGTTTAACTGAAACTAGAGCTAGTTCCAAAAAGGGCTGTTAGGATGATTACAGGAAAGGACAATGCACATTACAGAGAAGATCAGAGGAGACTGGCTTGCTCAGTCTAGCAACACAAACATGCGGAGGGGACATGATGGCTGTCTAGAAGGGTTAGGTACTAGAGAAGATCTGTTGCAGCTGAAGGCTGGTGTGTGTGGGCCCAAGAACATGAGGGCGTGAGTAAGTCGGAAATCTTCATCTCACTTCCAGCCTACATCTACTCCTTATGGTTAGTGCAGTCAGTGCCTCGAGCAGCCATCCTTTGGGAAGAGCTGGGGTGGGGAAGCACATTTACTTTGCGAAGCTTGACAACGGTGTGAAAGGAAATCTCCAAGGTGATGTCTTTCAGAGCTGGAGTCTGGACTTGACTGAAGATTTCTACTGCAGCCCGAGATGCCTAAATACTTCAGACTGGAATCAAGCAGTGAATAACATTGCCCCGCAAGGTTTTGGCAGGAAAGTGGAACTGTCCCTTCAATAGAGTAGATAGAAGAGATCATTGAAACTCAGAAATACAGGCCTCATCACACTACCACCTTTCTAGCGTCCACCTCTGGGCGCTGCTACGTGATATTTGCCACAGGAGTACAGGAAGCCCTTTGGCAGACAGTTACTTGACCAACGTGGGATACACTCCCTCTGGGCCCCCTCGCATCCAGGCTTGGCCAAGGTTGTGCTCGGCCCTGCACGGCGAGATGCGAACAGTCTCAGCTGTAACTCAGATAACTCACTGCAAAGTGACGCTTTTTTGGCTGAATATGTCTGTTTTCACTAGAGGAATACACAGGCCAGAGGTTTCAAGAGTGTGAGAAAAGGCAGCTCAAGGTCTCTGTCCTTACTGAGGAACCCATGGGAGACCTCTGCAAAAATGGCAGCTGAACAGCTGGCCCATAGTGTGCCTTGAGAAGGAGCCACAGGAAGCTGTGAGGGTGAGATAATGAGTTAAAGGCTAAATACCAAAGTACACAGAAAAGTCTGGTTTGCCTGCCTGTTCAGCATGTGCTTAGGGCTGGATCTGCAGAAGCCCTCCTTAACCAGGAACTATCAACATAATTTGACTGGTCATCTGAAGACAGCAAACACCCCGAATGATACTGTATTTTTGAAATTCTCTAATTTACCTTGATTATCAGGTATAATTGATACATTTCAATAAAAGGTTTCTAAATACATGCCCTGTGTGGCAAAATTCCAGTCCATTATACGATTTATACCCATTATGACCACCAAAACCAAACAACTCCAAGGAGATTTACAGACTGCAGTGCCCTCACAAGGTCTACCTTCTCCTATGGGCCCAGAAAATTCATCTGGGAGTCTTGGTTTTTACCAGTTCCCTGAAATGCCACTACGTATGCCCTCCAATCTAGTGATACCTCAGGCACTTGATCTAGTTATAGCCCTGGCATTAGTACTTCTGTTGCTCTGCTTTATGTACATTGCTTCCATACCTTCAGAACTTAGGCACATTGCTCATTGTGTAAACTCTGGAGGTGACTAAAAACACAATCAAACCACAACTCACACAGGTCTCTTGACTTGATGTTCTTGGCTTGTATGATTCTTACAGAAAGCATGTGGATGGGGCAAAACTTCATCTGCAGAGAAAACAAATGCAGTTAGTTTTTTATCAGCTCAGAATACAAAAATCATATGCATTTTGAATAGTACAGGGGTCAGTCTGTCCTTGCTGTTTCTCTGTTTGAAGTGAGGGGACCACCCTCCATTGGAAGTACGGCACGCTCTGAGAGCAGGACTGCACGCTGGGCTATTTGCTAAGTCGCTTGAGTAAGTGAAGGCAGAGGAAGAAAACACTGACTCAGAGAATGGAATGGAAAGCTTCTGTAGTCACCCTAGAGGTGCCACTTTTCATACAACCTGATGTATGCATGGACATGGTGATGGTTCTGCTGCCAATCTGTCGAGGGTCCTGTGCCAGAGGTGGGTCAATACGGGGCCTTTGGAAGGCAATACTAGGAACCTGCAGCTGCCTGCCTGGGTCCTGGCACAGCACTCGCACTGGACCAGGACATGGCAGTTACCGGAGTGCTTTAAAAGCTTCTGACTCTGTATCCCAACTAGGACTAAATTTTCATGATGCTCCTAAGTAGGCCAAGGTCACCAAAAGGCATCCAGAGGAATGCACTACTGACTTTGAGTGAATGGACCATAGACCCAGCAGAGACTCTTCAGATGAAGAAAAAAGTGCCCTGCTTTGGAGGCATAATATCACAGAATCCCACATCATTAGGTATCTTGAAAATACCTCATGGGAATGGAACCACTTCCCTTCCAGACATGAGATTTATTTCTATCATAGGCAAGCTATCATTGTAACACCTATTCCAAGTCATGTGTTCCTAACTCTAACAAAGAATTAAGCTTCCCAACCTAAGCTGGTCAGAAAGTATTTGTCATTTTTAAATGACATTCCGATAAGCCTGAATAAAGGCACATATACAGACACGTGATAATTTTAATACTGAAAGCAGGAAAATTTTTCCTTCTGTTTTCAAACTGGAACATTTAAATTTCTTTTTAATTTTCTTTTGAATATTAGCATGGCTTGTCAGCAATAATAAGCATTAATAACACAGCCCTGCTACCACTAATAAATTAAAACAGGGTCACACCATGTTGGAAGCGTTCCATTAGTTTGAATGGCAGCTTAAAATACACGCTGACTGAAACATCGTATCTGTTTGTCTAAATGAGAGTATCCCATTACAGTGTAACAAACTAATTTGACAACTTTATTTTGAAACGTAGCACCAGGATTAATTTTCCTGACACTGAAATGATTAACTTTGAAGATACAAGGAGCTGGGGAAGGGGGAACTTCTCTATAGAAGGAGTCACTCACTGCAGTTAATCTGAAATTCTTTTTAAATGGCGTGGGGACTACTGGACAGGTTTATTAGAGATGGGAATAGCCTTCATTCAGTTTAATTCAGTTTTGTTTAGAGGTAAATTACATTGCGTCAAGTGGATACCATTTGAACTGTGAATTAGCACGTTCAAACAAAGGCTTAATATTAAATTTTATGATGTCACTTTTAAAGTTACATCCTTTTTAAATTCACATTAATATTCAAGAGTCACCCTGAGCAGAGAAACCCTGTTGTTAAACCTACAAAATCACAGATTACTGTGTCTCTTGGCCTCTTCATGGTTGATTGAAACACTTTTTGTATAAAAAAGCAAGACGCATTTGTTATTGTGTGACAAGAATAATTTCTATTATGTTTTCCTCCAATTTGAACCCGACATATTTAAAACCTTCTGAGTTTAATGCATTATGGACATTACAAGTTCCAGTTGGGACAATTACATATTATTCTAGTTGCCCACTGCAAGAATTTGGCTTTAATTTTCCTGTGCAAATAGTTATTTAACATAGAAGTACCAACGGGAACACTCAGTCAGCATTCCAAGTGGGTTTCATTAACATGAAATATTGGACCATGTGGCCAATTACAGGCCTGACTTTTTAATTAATATGTTAAATCTGTGTTATTTTGTAATCAGCTTTGCCCTTGCTCAACAGAAGCCCAAACCAGAGTCTGCCTTCACTGGAGAAACAGATATTGGTATACAATTTGCTTTGAACCTTTTGTGATTAAAATTTTGTAATTGCTTACAAAAATGGTGCATCTGCAGTTCATCGTCGGAATACTCTCAGTTGTGATAGGTGTCATGTTTTCACCCTCTCCCACTAGAGCCAGAGAGCCTCACGCTCCTTCCTTTCCCCTTTCAACATCAATCACTTCCCTTAAACTTGTCAACATCTGCCCCCTAAAGGAAACATCATCAAAGAAAACTGTTCAGTCCTGATTTGGTGCAGCTTAGTCCTTGTGTCGTTGCAGGGTAAAAGATAAACAGATGCAGATGGGTAATGTGGCCACAATAAACCCTATGGGCTGTGCAAATCCCCAGCGGGAAGCCAGAAGCCATCCTGCTCCTAAGACTGCAGTTACTCCAGCCTGTGATAACCTTCCAGGATTTGGCTAATTCTTTTTTTTTCATCAGAAAAAGGCAGAGCTAATTTTCAGCCTATTGGGGTCTGATTTGAGTGGTCTAAAATAATATCCTTGCCCAAAAGTGCTGGTACTCCAGAAAACCCTTCTAGAAAAAAATAATTGTGGTTAGAGATACCATTTGCTATTTTCATAACATCAAGAGCAACATGTAATTTCATGATTAATGCAAATTGATAAGCACAAACACCATATCCAGACAGCTCTTGACAGTCTTACAGCTCTACTGGTCTTGCTCTTTTTAGTTCACTTCCTTGGGAGAACCATAGTTTCCTGCACAGGCACACAGTGAGTAACAAAACTCCTCTGTAAATATCCAGAGTCAAAGGTAGCTTTCCCAGAAGCACATCATTCTATTTTTGCTGGAAAATTAGTAGTGCCACACTGAGGCCAATGACAGCGTACAGGATTCAGCTACCTGTGTATGTTTGCATCCTAGACAAGAACACTCCAGACAATAAATGGTAGCATGTCCAGAGTCCCAGAGAGTAGGCTAAAAAATGTAAAAAACAAACAAACAAAAAAAACCCCAAACCAAACTTCTTTTCACTTGATAGCATTTAGCACTAAACTACATTTCTCTACTCTCAAAGCAAGTTTTGCAGAGTCATTGCAGGTCTAAAATACAGGAGATAAAACAGAGATAAACAGGAGATAAAACTAGCATGGCAGAATTGCTATGGCTGTGTCAAACCCTAAGAAAATCAAAATTCACACCTGTTGCCAACACCTCGTTAACTGTAATAATACACATTTCCTGGCCTCTGTCTGGCTTCCAGAGAACAGTCATATGCCAGGCAGCTTCAGGAGGGCACATAATTCTCCTGCTTACAGGCAGTTAGTCACTTCAGAGTTTCATCTGAAAAAGACAACTTTGGGAGTATGAAATCTTCTCAAAGCTCATTAATAATGAGGAGCCTACCCAGGTGGCCTTTGGAGGGCAGTGAAAGAAGAAAAACCTACCGACAGCTTGCATCTTTGATTTCACTCCTTATTGCCCATGCATGCTGCTCCTAGAACAAGATCTCATGGCTACCTTCACTAGACAGTTATTCTTCTAGGGAGTAGTTTCTGCAGAGCCTGGCAATCTGGGAACCTCCTCCTGCCACCACCTCTTTTTTATTTTCTTTTTTTAACAAAAATGTCCTTGTTTTGTACATGTCGGAAGGCTGACTGGAATCTCAGTGTTTCGCTCCCCCTGCACCAAACCTATGCAGTTCTCTGAGCGGAGTTATCACCACGGGATAACACCATGTTATATGAAGTTTTATATGAGGAGTTCGCTCTCTGCCTTTTTGCGTTCTGTAAATAGCTGTAGGATTTATCAGTCGGCTTTATCAATATCTTTCAGACATGGATAACTACTTCCTTTCAGGGATTACTTTTTCTTTCTCCAGTGGTGTAATAGAAGCAGTACAATATCTTATGTACAAGATCTCACACCAAATATAATCATTTGGCACATTCTTACCATTTATTTTATCTTAGAGATACTGAGGATTTGGTTCAACTGCAGCTTGGCAATTTATCAAATTAAGGTTAAAGCTATTATAGACTATAAAAAAGCTTCACGGCCAGCCTGGTTCCAAAGCACTCTCTTTAACATCTAACAGGGTCTGAGTTTATTAGCCCCTCCCATCAGTGAGAATACTGCTATCAATTTGCCCTTCCAATCAGCTCCCTATTTTCATTAAAATTAGAGGAATGCAAAGTTTTGCTGGGAAAAGTGACTGAGTGAAAAAATGTGCAAAGCCAGGAGAGGGGATAGAAGGAGAGAGCATGACCATGAAAGCCTCGTTTTCCTTGGGAATCAGTTATCCAAAATCTTATCATTGGAAGTTGAACAGTTAGTGAGTAAATCTAATTTGCCTTACAAATATTTACGGTAATTTCACATTATCCCTGACGGATTGTTTCAAGAGTCATTGTGGATTTGGGATACATCCCCTGTTCATATTCTACCAGTCACTTCTTTACATGTAGGAGTGGGTCCCTCGGGGCTTTGCATTGACAGAACTTCTGAGTATTCACCACATAAAAATTGTTCTATAGTTCACAAAATAAAAATGCTGAAGAGTGATTATTCTTGTCCAAGCAGAAGAAAAGACCCTGTCATGAATATCAGATGCATTCCCAGCAAGTTGTAAATTAATATTGTCCCTCGCTTCTATGCCAGTTTGGTAAAACCTGGCATACAAGAACTGTTAAAAAACAGTTTTGCTGTTTTTTAAACAGCAAAAAACTAACTGGGAGACTTGTAGTAGGTCTTCCTCGATAGTTCAAAGTATCCACACTTTCCGAAACAACTTGCTCTTTTTAACATAAAAGAAAAAAACCCACAAAAACACTCTGTTCTGATTTCCCTATCTATTTACCAATTTACACATACTGAAAAATGCATCTGCCTGACAGAATGGCAGAGCTACCTGCAGCGTTGAATGAACCTCCCTCCTCGGGAACAGAAGCTTTCTGACCTGAAGCTAGGCTTGTACTCTAACCTTTTTGCTGTGTTGCCTGTTAGCCAGGAGTATGTCTATACTCGTGGAATAGCAGTTGCAGCATCAGGATGAAATGCAAGAAATTCCCCTGTAATTGAGACCTTCTAGATAAAATTGTACCTAAGCTATCTATTAATCTATCAGATCCATGATTATCTTATTAGATACAACATTGATATTTAAAATTGATAGATAATATTTACGTCTAAGATAGACAGCTCTGGATCTAACAGGTGGATAGATTAGATATAAATTTTGTCCAGAAAGTGCATTACATTTACAATTTATAATCTTTGTCCTGAGCATCCAATGTTTGAATATTTTTAATCTACTATACAAGCTATCTGTTCAAGCTACTGATATTTTCCTGAATCTTTAACTTCACCTGCAAATATTACCATGGCACAAATATGGTAAGTATAGTAAGTATCCTTTATTCTTAATAATTAATGATTCTATGGCTTCTGCCATAGCATGTAACATCGTTTCTCGCTATATTTAAAACCCACGGAAGCCCATATTTCTTTTATTTGCTGCAAAGTTTGACATAGGGTTTGATATGTAAAGAACAGTTAGTTTGTAAATAATTCACTTCTTGTATTTCAGACACTGCATCCATTACTTTTTAAAGATATACATGAGGAAAAAATTCACGGCTAATAATTCTGTTTATTTTTTTTCTAAAAACCATCAGTTAAAATCTCTGAATGGAACTTACTATTAGAAAACTCAAGTCCAGACATGAAATACTTCCACTAGAATCACAGACACTGTAAACATTACATTAAAGATAGCTAAATTGGCTCATCAGAACTCTCCCCTGCAGCTAAAGTAATATAAATTATGCTTTGTTGCTAGAAAAAGCTGTTGGTTTTTTTTCAGCTGGGGCACGCAACGAACATGTGCTATCCTGAGAAAAGCATGCAGTAGGGCTAAGGCATTTTCATTTTACAGTGAGGTAAACTCTCTTCCTTCCCAATGTTCACTCGGGCATGTACACCTCAATAAAAGAGAAGGGCCACATTTTCACCACGTTGTCACTGAAGCTCGCTTACGTATTAGTTGCTGTGAGGTAAAAGGGGAAAAGGGTAAATCTGCAAAGTTCAGGATGACCCCAGCACACACCCCACCAGCAGTAGTTTGTCTCTGTATCTCAGCAGTTGTAAAGAGGAGGGAGTTTGCTCACGAGACGTGGAGCAGGGAGGTCCCAACAGCAAGGTGCGGGCCACAGCAAAGTGCNCTGCAGTTCTCTTACCTTGGCTGGTGGGCTCCCCATGACATGCAAGATGGCGACAGCAACAGAAAGCCCAGTTTGGGTAACAGATCTGTCAGCTGACAAACACGCTCGCAGCTTGTTGTTCCTGCTGAAATAACATGAAGGACACATATAATTTATACAGGCACTGAGCTCCACCCTCTGCCTCCTCTGTGTGGAGAAGAGTCTGCCTACGTCTGAGAGGGAAAGATCTGCAGTGTCACAGGTGAGTGGAAAGCTGAG
>VZTV01112587.1:31006-46382 GCA_013400875.1 Anhinga rufa | reverse complement strand
AGTGAATGGCCGCAGCGTTATTCCCCAGGCAGAGGCTGACTCTTATCAGGGAGTTTTCTCTGCTCAGCCCCCTTCCCTCTTCTCAGAGCAGTCTGGCAGAGTTTGATCTGTGTACTCAGCTCACCTTAGGCCTTAATCTAACACTCCCATCCTGGTAGCAAATATATGCCCAGCCTGCCTTTCTCTTCTGTCTTGAATGCATGTGGGTGATCTGTACTGTGGTATCTGGTGAGGTCATGCTTTAAATGGCAGGACAGCGTTTGAACAGGCTCACAGTGGTGTGGTTGCAGCAAACACTCCACCCTGTTGGGCACAGAAAGTTCAGGCAGAGGCTGTGAAAAGGCGGTATCAGTACAAAGGCTGAACTTCATGTGCATGCATGTCTCTGCACACTGAAATCTCTGAACAGTTCAGCAGACTGGTTGGACAGTGTCTCCAGTTTCCCAACCTGTGAAATAGCCACAGGACTGCTCCCAGCTGCAACATAAATGCAGTTTGTAAAGCTTGAAGCTGAATATTTTCTATAGAAATGGCAGATGATGTGGCAGCGTGACCTTCAGAGGATTACTTCAGCTTGTAACTGCTCCTTGAGCAGTAGGGTAAGAAAAGAAAGGAGAAAAGCATCTGGAATTCCTTTACTGAATTCCTCCAGTGGTTCCCCTCATCCTCCTTGTTCTATTAAATGTTCAGCAACTTAGCTCTGTGATTATCTGAGTGAGTCTAAAATACAAAGTTACTAATGTTGCTAAATTGCTGCTGCAGTGTTAAATGTCAGGCTTCTGGTGATCACTCAGGTACGCTGATTGTGGCCTAGGCTCAGTCTGAGGGCAGTTCAATTCAAGCTGCCCTCTCTTTGTGTGTGTATATTTAGTTCTATGTGTCTCCAGTTTTCTCTCCTACAGTGGTATTGCAAAGGATACTGCAGAGATTTCTGTAGTAAATGTAAGAAGGCAAATCAAATCCAGAGGGGTAGAGGAGGGGGGCCATTTGGAATCCTGGAAGTTTTATTTCTGCTCTGAACGGGGCTGTGGCGTTGGCTTGGCTCTGCTGTAAAATGAAACCCTGAAGCTTCAGATATTATTTTGCGTAATCTACATTGATACTTAGCACGGCTGTATTTTTTTTTTCTAACCTTCAGAAGTGCAGAATGGAAAAACTTCTACCAATGGAGTGTCGAATGGCATCCATCTGCACAGCAATGGCTTCCGCTTGTCTGAAGGAAGAGCACATGTGAGGTAAGGGCACAGATCTACCTACCTGAAAGCGCTATGGCTTTGTTCATGTCCTCTTCCTCTTGCCAGGCTTAGGTGCTGCTAAACAAGGTGTAAAGTCCAAATCGACTTGGCGCGTTGACTTCTCAGGTGGACTCTGTCCTAGGAGCTGTATTTGCTTCTGGTGTGTGGGCTATGAACAAGAGTCGGATCAGGCAAGCACGTCCTGGGAGAAATGTTGTCCATGAGGACTTTTCCCCTCTCATGATGAATTACTGCAGACAAAACTAAGAAATGACTTTTCAGGCCTGGGAGCAAGGTGTTCTTAGTTGTCCTGAGTGGTTGTTACTTCCTGGCCTGCAGGAACTGTGGCTTGGTAAATGGGAGAGGCTGTCAGGTCAAAAGAGCCTTGCTTCCCTTTGTCATTTTTTGGGCACTTGCCTGCTGCAAACTGAACTGAAGTGACCAGAATTGCTTTATGACAATGACACTGGAGTCATTAATCGTGCAGTCTGTATGTGAGCTAGGAACAGATGGAGAGTCCTCTTCCATTGTTCCTGCTGCTTGCTTGCTTCAAGAGCAAAATGCAGTTGGGGCGAAGCAGCAGCAGACTTAAAGCACATCTTGCTGACTGTTTTTCCTCCGGCTGATGAGACATGGTTAAAAGTCAAGACACAGTTGCTTAATACCATATATGGGTAGTCTAGGTTCCACCAAAGTCACTTTGTTGAATGTTTTCGGCTTGTTTCCTCTAGATGGCCCCTCCAGCACGCAGCGGAGATGTGGCTGGAATTTTGGGTTGCTGAGCATGGGCCTTGTGCGGCCCAGTGAACTGGGATGCTTGGTTTCCTTCTGAATTTGCATTCTGTTACACATCGCTAAAAGAGGATTGGAAAGGTTGTTTATGCAGTCAACGCAAAGATGTATTGGAGAAGTCTGAGGCATTAGATGCTTAAAAACCTCACTGTTCAATTTTGAGTGGATGTCTGGATATAAAGAAAAAAATGCAAACAGTCAAATGATGGTTAAAAAGAAACCTTCCTCCTAAATTCAGGTTATTCAGGGTCTCTTCTGCCTCTTTCTGAAACTTTTGGTATTAGCTAATGCTTGCTGGGACTTGCTAAGCTAGAACAAAACACTGCAGACATTCAACTGGAAGTAACAGAGCATTAGCATATGAGACTTACCTGTGCTCCTTTCTTCTTTCCCTTCAGTCCCCAAGTGGAGTTACCTCCATATCTGGAGAGAATCAAGCAGCAAGCCAACGAGGCCTTTGCTTGCCAGCTGTGGACTCAAGCCATCCAGCTCTACAGCAAAGCAGTCCAGAAAGCCCCCAACAATGCCATGCTGTACGGAAACAGAGCCGCTGCCTACATGAAGCGCAAGTGGTAAGGAAGCAGAGAATGTCAGAGAGTTTAGTGTCACAGGCAGTGCTGGTGCCTGACTTCCGAGTACCACGGATGCCTGTTCTCCACCGCAAAGCACCTGGCTTCCCTAGGTATGGAGCAGGGTTGGGGTTATTGGATCAAGCCGTAAGCGGGTCACCTCCGGCACAGGACAGGGAGACTGCACAGCAGCATGTGTTGGAGAAATTACAGCCACAGATACTGCACAGGGAAGCACAGCTGGTAGTAGCTCATCATTTTCCCTACTGGCATGCTGAGTAATGTTCTGTTCCTTTCCTGTTTAAAAAGAAAGCAAAAATCCACTTCCACCTAACAGCATTATGAATGTCTCCAGGCGTGTTTGTGTTTTTTTGGATAGTTCTGATCTGCATTAGAATATGGCAGTTACCATGCTTTATAACTTCCTCTCTCATGATGTAAGATTGTTGTAGGACTGCCTGGAGTTGCTTTGGTTGCTGCTTTATCCAAGTAACTAGTACTGCAGATAGTCAGATGTGCCGCGGTGGTTCCTGTGTTCAGCTAACCCCACTCCACTTGACTGGAAACAAACCTCTCTGAGGGATCTGGGGAGGTGGCCACTGGTGCCTCGGAGTCTGGGGGAGGTTCTGTCTTGATTCTTGCAAAATATGCTGTTAGCCTCTGCAGTAGGTAATGTCTTCTCTGACCAATAGCCAGAGCTGCATCTGCAAGATACAGCTGAGTTATTTTAGTATCTGTCCCCTTGAGCAGGGCAAGACTGAGTAGCATGACTTGCCATTAACATATTTAAAATAGCTGTGGTCCTTCATCTACATTTGCTTTGTGAGGATATCCTTCCCCTCTCCCTGCTGAAATCCCCAGTATGAGTCCTCCCATCTTCTTGCCAAGATAAAGAGCAGCCAGCAGTTGTTGTGACTGTTGGTAACTGGCCTACTGGCTGTTTTGCAATAGGAGAGATTTGGGAGCTGCCTCAAAAAGACCTCAGTGTTCAGAGAGAGAAGAACAATAGGTTGGGATTAAGGAATGGAAGGCAGAAGCTGAGTGCTGATCTCATGAATGACATTTTTCTTA
Organism: Anhinga rufa; assembly: GCA_013400875.1. NCBI lineage: Eukaryota > Metazoa > Chordata > Aves > Suliformes > Anhingidae > Anhinga > Anhinga rufa. The sequence goes on along the minus strand of VZTV01112587.1, from coordinate 42,715 downwards.
TAGGAATCGTTTTTCCCGAAGGATGTTGGCAGATCTGAACCCTTCTGTGTGTCAGCTAGTGCTTTGCTACAGTTTTCAGTAGCAGGAAGATGTGAAAATATATGCACAAGGGGTTTCTGTGGCACGCAATGATTAGAATTTAAATAGTACTGAGCTGATATCTTCTCAGGTGCAGAAAAGGTGGCGCACTTTTCTGCTAGGAGCAGCTGGTGTATGGCAGAAGGTGGCTGGGATGCCACCGAGAAGGAGGGTGAAGCAGTTGGACAGTGACCCATGCTGAACCACCACGTGTCTCTAAGGTGTCCTTCACGTTTGGAGCAGGAACAGCCATAGGCCACCCTGCAGAATACTGCAGGTCTTGCTTTGGCCTCCTTCTCTGAATAACAGAGAGATCTAGAAAAAAGGAAGGTCTGTAATTTCCTAGCCTCCCCTTGCTCATCTCCCTTAAGATGCTGCTCATACCCTGCAGCGCTTCTAAGGCTGTCCTTTTTAAAATTTGATCCTAAGAGCCAACAACTGCATCACTCTCCAGATTGCTTTTAGCAGTCCACGTTGACAGTACTTAGCTGACTTCTAGTTAGAGCATTTTTGTGCAAGCAGAGTCAAACCCGTAACAATGGGAGAAGTCAGTGCCTGCTTTACATCTCAACGTGTACATTTTCACACTAGTCTGTCAGGCTGTCTGACACTGGTAGCTGAGGTTGAAGGATTTTTGCGGGTGTCAAAGCAGCTAATAGCCTAATCAGCTCTGAAAATGTGAGACACTCATTTGTCATCATAACAGGTTAACTTGCATTCCTTCTTTCTTTGAATAAAACGTGGCCTGATGCTGTGCATCCAGCCTCCTGGATTAACACAGACACAGTGCTGTAAAGACAGCCCTCAAGAACCATGTTTCTTCTGCTGTGCTGCAGATGTCAGGGACAAGGCACTCCACCTCCTGTACTGTGCTAGCAAGCTGTACTAGGTAGCCAATATCCACCTAAATGGGAGGGAGCAATAGGATGAATGGTTTGCAGAACACACCTGTGGCACTGCTTAACACGTAACCCAAAGATTTGGAGCTCCCTTGAATAAGTAGAGGCACAGGAACACCTCTTCCCTGACAAAGGCTCCACGTGATCTAAAATTGTCGCCCCGTGTGAGGTACAGGGCAATTCACCCCCTTCCCCTTGGGACTGTTTCAGACTTTGGTAGGTGCAGTGTATGTAGGTTACAGGTGTGAAACATCATCATCATCATCATCATTATTATTATTATTATTATTAGCCATCCTATGGAGACTTGGCACTCTCTTAAGACAGATTGTGGTGCCTCTGAGCAGTTTAGGCTTGATGCTGGTACACCAGGCGTGTCAGCTATGGCTGACTTCGCAGCCTCTGTCAGTCTGAACTGAACAGCAGCATGCAAGGCTCATCAAGTCTCTTCTGCTTCCAGAGCACAAGCAAAGGCATTCTTATTCCCAGGAGCTCAGGGAAACCAAGTGTAGTCTCCAGTAACTGTACATAGGATATAAATATCCATTATGATACCAGTCTGCTATAATGCTTATTTCTAAAACCATAAGGTTTTTCCTATAAAGGGGGAAAAGACTGCTGCTTTAGACATGTGTCAGCCAGGGCTAGGAAGTGTGGTGGTTCTGTAGCTCCTTCTTGAGGGCTACAAGTGGCTCTGGTTGTGGGCAGGGAAACATGCTGCCACACTGTGCGTCCACAAAGGGGCACGCGTGAGCTGCCGTGCTCTGCCGAGGCCCTGCTCGCCTTGCAGGAGAGGCCTTGTGTCTGCTTGGCCAGAGGGCTTGTGCATCCTCCATCTTCAAAGGACTTCCCTAAATGTGTTCTATCAGTGAGCTCTGCTCTGTTGGATTTAAAATGGCAGGTCAAGACTTGCTGGGCTTCCTTGTGTGGTCACGTTACAGGGCTGCCTGTATGCGTGTGGAGGTGCATTCAAGAAGCTGGGCTTGGTCAGATGGTGCCCCTGGGAAACAGCAAGTGCTGTTAGTAGTAAGTGAGCTTGTGGGGTGTCTGCTTGCATAGACAGAGCTGGAAACAACCTCTGGAGTGAAATGGGGGCTGGGAAATGGCAGTGGAAAATGTATGCTGTTTCTGTTTGGGCTCTCTAATCCACCCCTCCCTTTTCTTCAGGGATGGGGACCATTATGATGCTTTAAGAGACTGCTTGAAGGCCATATCCTTGAATCCGTGCCATCTGAAGGCCCATTTCCGTCTTGCCCGCTGTCTCTTTGAACTCAAGTACGTGGCAGAAGCACTGGAGTGTCTGGATGACTTTAAAGGGAAGTTCCCAGAACAAGCGCATAGCAGTGCCTGCGATGCCCTAGACAGAGACATCAATGCAGCCCTCTTCTCCAAGAGTGATAACGGTGAGTGCCAGTGTTCAGTGTGGTTCTCCAAGGTTATACTAAAATCTAATGACTGGACAAAGAATTTTCTCCTTAAACTGCCACTGTGAAGGAAAATGCCAACTTCTGAGAGAGATTGATGGCTACTGTGCACAAAAACCGGCCTGAGCCTGTTCTTTCCTTGGGCCTGGGCCTGGTTTGCTCTTGAGCAAGAGTATATGGTAAAAGCAGCCTGATGTACCCAGGAGATAATCTGGAAGGAAGCTTGTGCTCTAAGCCCTGCTCCCTGCTGGAATTGTCCTTAACTCTCCTCTAAAGCTGTCGGGGTCTCCTAGGGTGCTGTTTGCTTAGAACATATTCCTCCCCAAATTGTGACGAGGGAAATCTCTTGTCTTTCCAGCTGAAGACAAGAAAGGGGGTGGCCCCATCCGTCTGCGAGCTACAGGCCGCAAGGATTCCATCTCAGAGGATGAGATGGTGCTGAGGGAGCGTAGCTACGACTACAAATTCCGATATTGTGGCCACTGTAACACTACTACAGACATCAAAGAGGCCAATTTCTTTGGCAGGTATGTTGGCAGAGCATAATAGGGATGCAGGACAGGAGTGTGAGCAGCAGCAGAATGCTCTCTTCCATCGGATAAAGCCTCATGTGTAGCCCCATGTGACTGTTCATAAAATGACGCTGACGCTGGTTTGCAGGGTTGAAAAAGGTGACAGAAACCCTCCTCCTTGTGTGGCTGCATGAATAGCTGGTTCAGTAGCAGATCCACAGAGGACCCAGTTGGGCTAGCATTTCAGAAAAGCCATTTGGGATTGAAAACATGAATCCTGGGGATGGAGGGAACCAACACAGAAAGCTTTATCTGGATCCGTAAGCGTGAGGGGTGGCAGCCTGCTGATTGTAGAAGCCAACTGAGATTCTCGTATCTGCTAGAGACTAGCTTTGGCTCTGAGCTGTGATCTCCAGTCTCTGCTCCTCTCACCCTAGCAATGCACAGTACATAGTCAGTGGGTCAGATGACGGCTCCTTCTTCATCTGGGAGAAAGAAACCACCAACCTTGTTAGAGTGCTGCAGGGAGACGAGTCGATTGTGAACTGTCTCCAGCCTCATCCCAGTTACTGCTTCCTGGCTACCAGCGGCATTGACCCCGTTGTACGACTGTGGAACCCTAGGCCAGAGGTAAGAGCTGCCGTAAAAGGCTCTCTTGTCATGAGATGTAACGCTCACTGGTCTTTCCTGTTGGGATCTCCTGATAGTCGCAGCAGCAGTAACAGTCCCTCTTTGGTCCTAGCGCTGTCTCGATGAGTTCTCTCCTTTCTTGTCTTGCAGAGTGAAACCCTTAATGGCCGCGTGGTAGTAGACATGGAAGGTGCTTCCCAAGCTAACCAGAGACGAATGAATGCAGACCCACTGGAGGTGATGTTGCTGAACATGGGGTACCGGATTACAGGACTGACCAGTGGTGGGGCTGGAGGCTCAGATGATGAAGACAGCTCAGAGGGGCAAGTCCAGTGCCGGCCCAGCTAAAACAGAACTGCCTCTCCTTCCTCTAATTGTTTGGCTGAAAGGGAACCTAGTTTCCTTGGTCCTGAACTTTCTCTGGTGAATGACTGCACTGTTTCGCACTATGCACAGAGTAGGACAAGCTGGCAGGGGCAGGAGCGGCCATCTCTTTAAACCATCGCCACCACCACCTCCTTCTCCCGTCACGCTACTGAGCAGCATGGCAGTGCAGTCCGGGGTTTGCCTTTAGTGGAACTTAGTCCCAACAGGGGTCTTTGAGTTGTCTGTAAGCAGTGTAAGCTGGTGATTTTTTTTTTTTTTTCCAGAGCTGCTGTATGATCTGGTACAGAGGGATGTTCCCTGCATTCATGCATTTGCAGAGGGGATGTTAAATTCCTGAATAAAATACAAACCTAGGGCAGGGGTTATGGAATGAATTTACTGCAGTGATCTTGGTCTTGAAAGCTTGACTCTGCTTTTGTGCTACCAGCCTGTCTAGAGGCCCCTGGTTTAGGGTTGTTGGCCATGAAACACCTGTTTTGTCCCATAACATCTTTCTTCTGGCTTCCGTCTCTAACACGTTGTCACCAGATGTAGCTGTGTTGTATTAAGGACTGGATGTTGCCTGTCTTGTCCCTGGGCATCTGTCTTAGTTGATGAATCAGCGAGGGCACTGAGTATGTGTAGTTTAACAGGGCAGGATGTGCTTGCCCAGCTCTGATACTTTCTTCTGTGGTCTATAAACCCTTGGAGAAAGGTGACAGCAAAGGGAGCGGGTTTGATCAGTAGCCTAGGACTTATGTAGCTAAAGCTACTGAGGAAAGGGGCTGGTAACAGCACTCTTCAGAGCTGCACTCTCCGTGGCCCAAACTGTGTGTAGCTGTATTCACCTTCTCTCCTCGTCACCTGTGCTGGAGCTGAGAACGTTGCCACTGTGTATATGTTGCAACTAAAGTTTCGAGCTTTTAGACAGCAGCATTTTTGTGCAGTCAGCTGCTCTGTCTTGGCCAAGGTGGGCCTCCTCTGCCTCATCGTTGGTGTAACATCTGATGGATTAGCGGTCCTCTCAGGAACCCTCCTTCCTCTTCCCGCTCTCCACACACTGACCCTGGCTGCAAAGCCAGGAGTACACCTAGAACTGCAGCACTGTACTTCCACTGTACTCCCCCTCTCATGTAACATGCAGCCCTGTTTTCCCCTCTTGCAGTTGCCAAACACTAAACATCAAATAGATCTTACGCAGCTGTGCTACAACCGAATCCGAAGAGGTTGTTTTTTTTTCTAGGACTATCAACTAAGACCAAAGAGCCCCTGGAGATCTTAACTGCTCTGCGCTGTCTCATATCTCTTGCTGCTGAAGGTCTGAACATGCTAGCCTTGGTCCCAGGGGTGTGAGATGTGTGTCTGGGAGTGTGTGCGCATGTGTGTGTGCTGCATTAGGGCTGTTCTTCCATGTGGTGCAATCCCTGGTCTTCCTGTTCCTGCTGTGGAAAGATGAGAGGGCCTCCCTTTCCTTCTCTGGCTGCTTCTGGCTGCCAGGCATTGATAAGAGAGACTGCGCAGTGCTGGCTGATCAAGGTAACTGGCTTCCTCTCCCTTCCAGAACAGTCTTTACGAGATGAGTGAGCCTTGTGCAGGAGGGAGAGAGGTCATAGAGGCTCGTAGCTGGCAGCGTCTCTCCAAGGATGCTCTTCCCTGCATAGAGAGATCCCCCGTGCCCCTCTTGCAATCACGGTGGAGCTAACTGGGACCTGATCTCTGCCCCATAGAGACGTCCGTCTGCTCTTTCACGTGTGGGTGAAACCGAGCCTTAGCGAACCCCGGTCTTGTGGGAGCGTGCCCCTCGCCACCCCAGAACGACTGGCTGCCCTTGTGCTCTGCTGAGCTGTGATGGCAGACTCGCCCTCCATCTGCTGAAGCGGAGCTCTCCTGGGACAGATTGGCACTTGGCTGCTGAGGGCACGCTTGCTGTTTGCACGCAGTACCAGCACAGTAGATGCGGCTGCTTGCTCAGTTTACCTGTTTGGTTGTGTACAAGCCCCTGCGCCCCAAGTGTACCCCGGCACTCGATGCTCTTCAAAACCCAGAGGCAACAGAAAATTCTTCTCACTTGGGTGGCTTTTTGACATGGTCTGGCCTTTTCTTTTTTTGCTTAAGGCTTTCCTACTAGACACGTCCTCTTTTTTTTCCCTCCATCTCCTCCCACTCAAACTTTTTTTTCAGCTTTCAGTAGACAATGTCTGCAGACTTTGATGTTTAAACTGAGAGACTGAGATGGAAAGCTCTGAAAAGAACAGACCTCTCCCTCCCCATTCACCTTTTGTGGTGGCAGCTACTTTTTGTTGGTTTTACCCTTATGAGACAGTGCAGCTCTTTTACCTGCCAGTTGCAGTGTGAAGGCTACAAGATTCCCTGCCTCTGCAGTGGATTGCTTTTTTTTTAATGGCTGCTTTGGTTAAAAAAGATAAATAATAATGGGAGAGAAGGGGAGAGGAAGAAAAATCTTTTTGCCTCTAGCCCCTTTTCTCCTTGTCCTGGGCAGATTACCTGCTTTGTCGCTTGTTAATGAGGAATTTGTATTTATTGGTGAAGGAAAAAACATGCTGGGAAGTAGGGAGAAGATGTTGCTTTATTGACCTCTGCTGTTTACTTCAACCCCCTCTTTGGGAAAGCTTCTTCCTGCTCTTTCTAGTTAACTCTTTCTAGCCTGGGATATGCAGGGATGCCTCCTTTATTTTTGTATTCTAGCAATGGGCTCTCCGTTAGGAGACTCTAGGATTCTCTTAGTGTTGCAATGACCATTGCTTCTTGCTTTTTCAAATACTGAAGATGATCATCTCATAAACTTTGCCCCTGCAGTTGTAGAGGTAACACACAAGCCTTACTGCCCTAGTTAGACGGAGCAGAAAACTTGTTTCTCTGGTCCCGGGAAGAGAAAGGGTTAAGCAATTAAACAATTCTTTGTTCTAGTTCTTTCTTGGTGTCATTTTGTTTGGGGGATTGTTCTGGCTTTGTTCTACCTTTCTGCTCTATGGAGGTGGAGGAGGGTGGGTGGAGGGTGGTCTGCTTGGGCTGGATGTTGTCTGTTCAACAGTGCTGCTTCAGGGAGAGTAGCGGCCCCAGTAAACTTGAACGGGAAGGGGGCTGGGGAGCCCAAACATGGCTTGTAAGCTGTGGTGGCTGCCGGGTTAGTGCTGACGACGTTAGTTTATCCGTTTATCCGGGTGTGGGAGCTCAGATCTGTCGGTGGAGCAAGGGCCAGGGCTCTGTTCGGAGCAGAACCCGCCTCCGGCTTGGTTCAGAGCTAAAGCTGCAAACATTGGGGTGAGGATGAGAACAGCTGCCTGGGGCTTGCTGGGGAAGAGAGAAGCGATGCACGCGTCTTGTAGAAGGATTAATGGTGGTGTGATGTAGTTAGTTTCTTTGAATCATGTTTTGTTGGAGGGAGGGAGTGAAGTAAAATGGGTAAAATCCTCTTTGAGTCCTGGCTGAACCCAAGAGTGGGTGGGGGGGCCAAAAAGCTGAGTAGGGAAACCAGCCCCTCCATGTCTTTTAGCTCTTCCTAAAATAGCCTCTTGCCCTGAGAAGCAGAGCCCTGGTGACTTAGGCTGTGGGACAGACCCAAGGTCACTCGCCTGAGTCACCATGTTACTGACCGATCTTCAGAGATGTTTCCGCTGTCAGAAACAATGCACTTATTGCCTTAAAGTGTCTCGCGCTCAGCGTGGTGCGTAGGACATCAACATTTAGGCCCAGAGATGATCTCTTGCTAAAGGATATCACAAACTCGCTTTCTCCTCTGGGCTCCTGCTGCAAACCCTTCCAAATCCTTTCCTGCCCTCCAAGCTGCAGAATGCCAGGCCTTAAGTAAGAGTTAGAAAACCAGTCTGCTATTTTCAGAATCCATTTGAACTCTTCTCTTAAAATTTCCCGTTGGACACCTTTCAGCTGAAGGCCTTTTGAGGCCCTCTTCATTTCAAATCCTGTCTGATATAAATTATTGCTTTAAAAGACAGCTCTGCTCTAACAAAGCAATGTGCATCCACAGCTGGAATTGGCAATCAGCTAATTAGGTCAGATCTTGGACTGAATGGTTGGACAAAGAGGAAGCGTGGAAGGGGAGGCAGAGTGGTTGAATTGTGGGTGGAAATGGTTAGAAGGACCCAGAAAATGAGGGGGGTTTTATTTGTAATTTGGATAAGGAAATTGGGTTGAGGAGGGAGAGGAGCGCTATGCTCCGGGATGTGGGGAGAGGAACAATCACAGCCCTACTGATGAGTTCACTTTTCTCTGATGTAACTGTTTGCAGTGCCAGGAACAAGTCTGCAAAGGGCTCAAGATGGCTTCTGTCTCTGAGCAAAATGGGAGCAGGATGTCAGAAAACTGCCTGCTGTTGTTGCAGTGAGGAATTCAGTCCTCTGCCTGTTAATGCTCCTTGTGGCTTGTTCAGGCCTTGCTGCTGCAGGAGGTGAGACTGATGGGGAACCCCTCTGGGGCTGGCAAGGAGAGAAGGTGGGCCTTTCTGTGGATTTCATAGCCGAGAAATAGTCGTGACCTGCACTTGGCTCTTTGAGCTCTTCCGCTTTGTGCCCCTTGTCACTGAGAAACTGGTGGCTTTCCCTGTAAACATAAAAGTTGCCCTGTGGATTGACTCTGTCAGTTGGAGAGGGAGAGAGAAGGAAATGCAGCTTTCAAGTGACAGGGAAGAGGAAAAGACCTGAAGGTTAAAGCTGAGGGGTGAGATGGCTTGGGGGCATTGCTTTTGGGGTGGGTGGCTGAGCCTGCGTATGTTCCTGCGCTCGTGAGTTGCACCATCATCGGTACAGATGAGAGTGACGTTTCTGGTTCATGCTGAGCGATTAGAGGCTGTCAGATTGCAGCAGGCACAGACCACAGGAAAGGAACAACAAAAACGCAAAGCGTCCCACCCCAGCATCACCTCCAGGGCGGGGGGAAGGACGCCTTGGTGTCCTCCATCAGCCTGTGCCTCGGTGACATTTTAAATAGACTCCTGCATGCAGTGTTGCCTGCTGCTGCCTCGGTTGTCAATGTCAGAAGGGGGAGGGGATCTCTTCCTTGAGTGGTTTGGTTCTGGCAGTCCCTGTAATGTTTGAGCTGTCACAACAGGGAAGGTTCCCAAGGAAGCCGCTTACTGAACAAGAGCTGGCTGGGTGCCTGCTTCTTTCAGGCTCAGAGATGAGCTGGGGTAGAAAGGGGAGGTAACTGAATCCCTTCCAGGCCGAGCTCCAGCTATGGCCATGGCGGCGTTGCGCTTGGACAAACCCAAACCGGTGCGCTGTCTGGGCTCGTTCGTTCCCGGAGCAGACGGGCTCTCCTCTCGGAAGGGCTCCTCGTCTCCAGGGTGCGAGCGATGTGCCGGCAGCGAGTAGGCAAAGATCATTGTCCTGAGGACGTTCTGGGCCGATGGGAGGTAGAGCCGCTTCCTCGCCAACAACGGGAGAGAGGAGCCATCGGTGGCAAGGCGCTGGCAGAAGTGGGAGTGAAACCTTTTGTTTCTCGTCAGATGAGAGATTGCAAAAACAATGATGGCAGTATTCCTGCTCTGTACATCGATCCAGTATTGTAGTCAGGCAAAATAGCTGCAATAAAAAGCCCGGCCTTTAATTTTATGCATGGAAAACTTCTTACCTGCTCTCCCCCCGCCCCGGTTTCCCCCCCCGCAGTTTCTTTTCCAACTGCAGCTATTTTTCCCTGCTGACTTCAGGTGTTTTGTATTCTGCTTAGATCAATAGCAGTAGAACAGCAGCAGCTTTCCAGTTGTCACTAGGAAGACCCTGCTGTCAGCTACAGCTCACCCGTTTTCTGCCAGTGCGGTACTGGGGATGGAGAGCCCTTCTGCTTGCCTGACAAACACAAAAGAAAGCTCTGCCGTACAGGAGTGCCGTATTGATTTTTTAATTTATTTTTTTTTTTAATAAATCCAGTCTGGGGAAAACGGTATTCTTCCCGCCCTCCAGCAGCTGGGTTTGCCTTCCCGCACTTGGTTTGAGAGGGAATAAACGGGGCTGTCTGAAATGTCCCCTGCCCGCGCGGGAGGGGAGGGTGTGAGGTGGCACTGCGGGGAGCCGCGTCCTGCTGAGGCTGTCGGCACGTCCTTGCCGAGTGGCTTTGCCAAGGGAGCTGGTCCCTGGTGATATGCTGCTTAGCAGCCTCCGAGACACAAGCAGGAAGAGCAAATCCATTGCCTAATCCGACAAACGCGCCAGGACCACATTAACTGATGTGAACGTTGGCCCTTATTCATAGATTTTTAACAATCTCTGATATTTATGTTAGCCTGGAGCAAATCAATGCAAGCATTTTTCTTCATCGAACAAAAAGTGTTCACTGAAACACATACAACCTTTGTGTGCATCTCCCATCTGAAGTGCCAAAATAGGAAGCGTCCGTTAGAAACCAAAGCACCGGCCACGGCTTTGCTCTCGAGGGTGTCTGTATTTCCTTGGCTTTCTCTCTTTTGGAACCAGACTGTTTGGTGAATTCCCTCACCATCAGATCCCGAGGAGCACGGTCTCAGGCTCTTGATCAACTCTTGACGCAGTGACGGGTCATGCCGAGACGATGCCCACACCACAGCTTGACATGAGCCGCTCCGCGTGAGCGCCTGGGTGGATGGCTCTGCTTCCATCCAGGCGCCTCTGAAGCAGCCCTCCCTCTTGGAGGGGCTGTCCTAAAGCATGGTCTAGACTAGGAAATAAGCTGGGATGTTAGATGATCTCCTGAGGGCTCGGTAGAGGCGGGGAAATGTAGTCTGCAGTGCGTTACTAAGCTAGTTGAGTTGAAGCCCGAGTGCTCGTACGACAAGTTAGCGTGTATCGAAGGCAGGTAGGCCACCTCTACGCTAGACTGTTAGCCGATGCTTTCTACTGCCGTACCGGCAACTCCAAACCTGCGTCCCCTCCAACGTGCCTCTGCCGTGGGCAGAGGTTACCGATATCCTGGGCTTTCAAGCTGGAAGCTTCACTAGTCTAAAATTCAGTGAGCGTGTAGGTGCTGTTCTGTTCCCAGGACAAAGAATGCATTGGTAAACGGGGAAGGCTGGACTCAGCTTAATTATTGAGCAAAGTCAGGTAATGGAAAGCAGAACGCGTAAAGTAGAGATAAGAAAAGTTGTTGATGAAGGAGAGAAGTTTCAATAAAAAGCGGGGCCGTTGCCTGGAAGCTCTAAGTTTGTGACGAGCGTTAGGAACGTGGCTCTGGCAATTAACAGGGTTTGCTAATAACAAAAGCCAGGGCCTTCTGTGAGCAGAGCGCTCGCTCGGCATTGCCTCCGCTCCGCGAGCTGGAGCTACGAGGGAGGAGGAACCCAGCCACGTGCAGGAAGGGGCCAAGACTGTTTTATTAGCAAAACCCCTTGGCATCGTGCTGCGTGACACCGCAAGCTCTGCTGGAGAGCTCCGATAACCACCGGGCCTCGAAGGGAAACGCAGCTCAAGGTCTCTGCGCGAGGAGGAAATGAGCAGCTTCCGAGGAAAGCGAAGAGGAGAGGGGGGTCTGGACGTTCCTGCACCCGCGGGGCGGAACATCCCCCTCCTGGGTCCGCCGGGCTGCGGCAAGCGATGTCCTCCCTCTTCTTCCCACTAGCTCCGTGAGTTGTCACTCTGTATTTTGCCGAGTGTGTTGTGGCGGGTGGAAATCTGGAATAAACATCTTTCTTCTTCAGCTTTCTCGTGTAGTTTGAATTAAACTTCCTAATAAAGCAATTGTTATTTTTCTAAGCTCATTCTCCATTTGTATAAATGCTCTTTCACCCCTTGACCGCCCCGGGGAGGCTCGGTGTGATGTTTATTTGTGCTTTTTTGTGCTTTACTGAGGGGGGGG
>VZTV01112587.1:19590-30984 GCA_013400875.1 Anhinga rufa | reverse complement strand
GGGGGTCTTGCACCCGGCAGCTCCCGGGGCTGATTCCTCCGGCTTCTCGCCTTCGGAAGGGGCGACGGGGAGAGGTTTGCTGCCGAGGTCCGCGGGGCAGACCCGCGCGGGTAGGTGCGAGGCGGTGACAAGCCTCGCCAGAGCCAAGGCCCCTGCCGTGACACGGACCGCGGCCCTTCCGCGCCCCACGCGGCCGCTGGAGCCCCCCCGCGGGTGGCGGGGTGGAAGTGGCGGCTGTGGGTGAGCCCCGGGCCCGGTGCCCCCTCCCCAAAGCGGGCAGGGCCCGATCCGGTGCTGCCCCCCCCCACACCCGCCGGGGCTAGGCCGCGCTCCCACTTCCTGGTTACCGGCCGCACCCGGAAGTGTGCGCGGTTTCCAGGAAGTGACGCACCGCGGCGGATGGGGTAGGGCGGGCGGGCCCCGGTGATGGCGGAAGCGGAGGCCAAGATGAAGCAGTTCAATGGCGGCGGGGCCGGGCTGGACGCCGAGCGCGGCCGTTTCCCTTATTGCGTGGTGTGGACGCCCATCCCCGTCCTGACGTGAGTGCGGGGCCCCGCGCTCCCCACCGGCACCGGCGGCACGGCACGGCACGGCCCGGCCCAGGCCTCGCAGCCGGGCCCGGGCCGGGGCACCCCTCAGCTCCCCTCGGGGTGCCGGAGCGGGGTAACCGGCCCGCCCTGTGGGGCGCTCCCCGCGGGGCAGGGCTCTCCTCTCCTCTCCTCTCCTCTCCCCGCAGCGAGGGCGTGCGTGGGGAGCGCTTTGCGGCGAGCGGGCTTGTCTCTGCAGGAGCGGGAGGGGAGCCAGTGAAACGTGGGAAGCCTTTCATGTGCTTGTTTTTGGAGCAGGGGTTTGGCTACGGAGATCTTAGACCACCTCATGCCTCGAGGAGAGCCTCTGCGCTTCGCTTTTAATGAGTTAGAAGTCCGTTTGCCTTCCCCGTCTTGCCAGCCAAGCGTAAGCAGGCTCCAAGGAGAACTTCTGAGTGTTTCTCTGGCCGTGGGAAAATGAAAAGCTGTAAAATGTGGCTTTGGGGGTAGTCTGGGAATGCAAAGGCTTATTTTTACGCCTTCCTCTTCCCCTCCGGTTCAAATCAGGTGATAATGTTTACTGAGCCAGGGCTGAAAGTCAGGTAGAAGACGCGGCGTGGTCGGCGCCAGGATTGGGAATGGCACCAGCAGCTCCTCGGTGAGGAGACGCTGCACCTTGCCTGTTGCTGCCTCACCTGCAGCTACAAACCAGCTTTGGTTTTTACCTCTTTTCTCTTTTGATTGCTTAAAATTTCCACTTTTTTAGTCTTTTCCTGGAGGATTTCCCAAAGTTTTTAACCTTCTTATCTCCCGCTGGGATGGTGAAGAGAGCTGCCCTGCTGCCAGAGTCACTGGGCAACCGTATTTGTGGGTTCATTTCCCCGTGAACAGTGACATCTTCCTGCTGATTTTGTTTTGCAACAGAAATTTCGATGTTGTTTGGCAAAATCTCTCGTTAGATTGCAAAACAGCTCCGGTTTTCTCCCTCTGACGTTTCCTGACATCCTTGGATTTGGAGGCTTGAAAGCTAGCCGGTGCTGAGAGGAGAATTAAAAAAAAGGAAGAAGTGTCTAGACCCTAGACCTTTGAAGGTGACAACGCCATGACAGCGTTATATTCAGCTGTACCTTCTGGCTGATAAAACGTTGCACGGATAGCCAAGCTGTCTGGCTGCTGTGCATCGCACCAGATAGGAGCGCGCGGAGGGTAAGCGATGCAAGCGCAGGACATCAAACTTCACAGAGTCCTTTCTCCGCGTCGCAGGGTTACGTTATCGACAGGAGCCGTGTGCTATTTATAACCTCAGCCGCGCTTATCGGCCTGTATGGCTTGTCTTTCCTTGTAACATCCAACCGCCTCGGTCCCTTTTTAGTTTGATGGTTTCAGGATCTCTCATTGAGCCGCGGCTTGTGAATCTGTTTCTGTTTAGCGTTGCTGTAATCACTTCTGAAATATTAGTCGCTGCGCGCAGTCCCTCGGGGAGAGAGGAGTGGGAAATCAGAGAGAGGTCAGCAGACCTGAGAATGCCAGAGGATGTTGGAGAGAGCTGTAACTTGGCCTGAAGTATTTACTTCTAAGTGGTGATGATGGCAGGGGGTTGGGATATAGACCTGCTGCTCCCTGGGGCTGTAAATATCCAGCAGGGAGGAGAAGGTCTTTGAAATAATGGGATCATTTAGGGGAGGGAATGCTCTTCCTGGAGCCAGGAGCCCTGTTTTCTGTCTGGGGTGCTTAAATCTAGTGTGCTGTAAGAAGCTGCAGCGTGGATGGGAAGACAAGCAGGGTGACCTCATTTCGGTTGTTGAAGCGGAAAGTCTGGTTTTATCTCAAGGCGGTTTCTCCTGGATCTAACCTTTTTACTTGGATACACAAATGGGTTTGTTCTGGGAGACCGGGGCTCGCCCTTCCCTGGCCAGGGACGCGTGTAGTGCAGGCCTTCGGAGCCTTGCGCTCTCCGTGACCGCAGCCGCTCACGGTAAAATCCCGGAGCCTGACTGCCCCACAGACGAGCTGACCCTAGACCTGCTTGTCAGGAGAGCGCAGCTTTGGGTATTCGCCGCTCTTTTTTCTCTTGCTTGTACCTCTTCTGCGTCTTTGCATGGCTTTGGCTCCCCTGCTTTCATCTCTCCGCTGCGTATAACACGTTAACTGTGCCTGTCTGTCCCACGCTACGCAGTTGGTTGTACACCGCTCCGGCAGTCACCTAGCAGCACGTTGCACGCACTTGGTGCGATCGGGCGGGGGGGCAAATATCTCAGCCTGACGGTTCGCTTGTTGCCTCGGTAGGTGGCTCTTCCCGATCATCGGCCACATGGGTATCTGCACGTCGACTGGAGTCATTCGGGACTTCGCGGGGCCGTACTTTGTCTCAGTAAGTAGACGATAGATCCGGATGCTTAAGCAGAATCTGCGCTTGGTCTGCTTCTCACCGTCGTTGGTGACTTTTGAGCCATCCCCTGTCTTTTGCAGTTCACAGTTTTGCAAAGTAATGGCTTGGATGTTTCTGAAGGTCGTGGATCTTTGCTATTATTCTGTGGGCCGCTGTCCAGTGGAGTTCATTTGGGAGATACGATAAGTAGTGGCTAGTTTGGTTTGGTGAGCAGAAAGGGAAAAAAGTCTTGTAGTCCAGGTTCTTAACTGGGAATTTTGGACCTAAATCCTCTTAATTCTGAGTAACAGAAGCTGCCTTCCAACTTCTTCAGCGTGGCTGTTACTGTCATGCTGCTTAGCATCAGGTATGTGCCAGTCTTCTAAACTGCTTTATAGTCTGGTGGATTTTGAAAGTAAGGGAGTTTTAAGTTGGGATGATTAACGCTCTTAATAGATTGGAACACTTAACAACTTTGAGTTAACGAGATATTAGCAGTTTAAAAAAAAAGGAGGGGAGGGGGAACAAGGTGCATATACCGTATAGCTAGATGATGTCACCGTGTATAGAGTATAAATGCACTCACGCCCAGAACAGGAGTAGGAAAACAATTGAAATCTAAATCCAGACACACAAATAAGATTGGTGTCTTGAGACTGCTGAGGCAGTGTGACAGTTTTATCACTAAGCGATCGCGGGCTGTGAGGCCTTCCAGCAAGAGGCACGTCATGAATATTGCGCGGGGTTATCCTCTTGAGACGTTTTTCCTTTTTTGTAGGAAGACAACATGGCATTTGGGAAGCCAGTGAAGTAAGTGCTCTTGTTAGTTTTTATTAAACTAACCAACTGACCTGCAGATGTCCTTTAATTCATGGAGACAGACATGCTATAATATTGCTTTTCTTGTTGTTCAGATGCCCTAATTCAAGTGGATGGCTACTGTGTCTCTGCTTTTCAAGAAACCACGTTAAATTAAATCTTTTTAGAAGCGTGACAGCAATGTATAATGAGAGCTGTATGGAGCCTTTATTAAGAAAAAGGAAAAGGCTAAAACATTTTAAGATAATGTTAACAACAAGTGCTCCAAGTAAATACTGCCTGTGCTGTACTAATGAACTGTCATCGCTCGCATCCTGTTAATGCTTTTCTGGGGGGAGGAGGAGAGGTGCCTGGGTTTTGTGTATCTGTCAGATCAGGTTTACATTTTGAATGGCCTGAAGGTTTCACATCACAGGCTGTGAAAGCAGTTCGGAGTTTTGTCTGTGCCCCTGAGGTCTGCAGTTTCTCTCTCTGGGGTGCTGTCGGGCGGAGGGTGCTGAGCATAGGCTTGTCTTGAAGAGCTCAGCTCTGTGGACTCCAGAGGTAGTGGATTTCTCAAAGTCCTTTAAGCACCTTCCTGCTGGGATGAGCAAGAAGTTGTGAAGGTGAAGCAGTAATGCGAGGGGATCTGTTCTCATCCTTCTAGGTACTGGAAACTGGATCCCAGCAAAGTATACTCCACTGGTCCCAATGCTTGGGACACGGCCGTACACGATGCTTCGGAGGAGTACAAGCACCGAATGGTACGGCTCCGACGCTGACGTCCTGTCTGCGTGTGCGGGAATATCTCCCCAGTGTTTTGGGTGCTTGCTGCAGGAGTGGGACCTGTGGGTCTGCACCAGCACAGGGCGCAGAACTGGGGAGCCTCAGGGACAGGATTTCTAATCCCATGCCCCTTTTTCTGTTCCAGCACAACCTTTGCTGTGATAACTGCCATTCTCACGTGGCTCTGGCCTTAAACTTGATGAGATACGATAACAGCACCTCCTGGAACATGGTGAAACTCTGCTTCTTCTCACTCCTGTATGGGAAGTATGTAAGGTGAGCTGAGGAGAAGTCTAGATGCAGCAGGCAGAGGGGCTCTGTTTCTTTCATTCTTCCTAGCCCTCCAAAGCTTCAGACTGTCCCGTGGAGAAGGGAGAAACTTCTCTCCCCCACAACGCATGGGTGTATGTTGCTGGTAGGTGGTACTGTCACCGCCTGCTGCCTCTTCTTAGGAGAAGAACCAAGAGTGCTTGCTGGGTTGCACCAGATGCTGCTCCTGAAATACTCTATCTGGCAGCTAATTTAGGGTGCCTGGAATTTGGGAAATGCTAGCTGAAGCAAATCTCGCTCTGTGTTGTCTTTTGGCTGGGTTAGGTCAGAACATAAGGTCACAGAATGGCTTGTCTCCAAGGATTACTGGTTTCTCTTCCCTCTCTTGAATCTTGTTTATATAAAAACTAGTCAGATTTCCAGTGGGCGTGGAGCTTCCAACTTGAGCGGAGAGGTAAACCCTGAGCTTTCCTTACTAGAAAGGGTGCTTAGTCCCCATTTCAGCTCCTTGTGCCTGAAGAGGAGATTCTGTGAGGACTGCCCTGCATAAAGCTTTTTCTGTTGGGTCTTCCCTGTTCTGGAAGAGCTTCTCTACCAGCTTTTAGGCAAGCGTAGTCCCTGCTGTCTTGGTTAAATACACCAGCAGTCTGAATAACAAGGCCTGCAGTAACAGGGTTTCATTTTTTTGTGGTCTCCTGTCTGTGCAGGTATGAAACGTGCTAGTCTTCGATCTGAACTTAAGCTGGAAGGAGAGTCCAGCCCTATTGTTCATGATATCGTTATTTGTGAACCCGATTTAGTCTCAGTTTTTAACACGGACTGAATCTCCAGGACGTGTCGTATGGCAGTGCTGCCAGTAGATAAGAAAGTCAGAGAGGCATCTGTCTCCCTCCTATTTCTCCAGTTATTCCACATCCTTCTTTCCCTCTTGTCTTTCTCTGCTGATTTCTTACGTTTAAGCCCTCCCTCTTTTTTCCGTCTTGCAGCATAGGGGGATTTGTGAAGACCTGGCTTCCCTTTGTCCTCTTCTTGGGGGTGATCGTGACCATTGTTCTGACACTTCATTTGCGGTGATGGCAGCTGTGAACTCCCCATCCCGTGGGCACACGAAGGAAGAAACTGTGACTGATCCAGCAAGATGGAGGCATGGGACTCTGGGAGGCGTTTTCTGGGGAAGGTGGCAACTCCACTCCATTGTAACAGCTCATCCTTGTTTCCTGGAACTGGCTTCTTTTCCTTCTGTTTCTGTTCTGTCAATGGTGTCTCCCAATGTCGGGCGTCCCGAAGCCTCCTGCTCTCTCCCTGAATACGATCCCTTTCTGCAATTTGGTAGGTAGAAACGCAATCAGGAAAGGAGAGGCGTGGGCACCTTTGCTTTCAGTGCCAAGTAAAAAGCCGCAAGGCAAACCCTGCCTCCTGGTTCAGGAGCACGAGCAGGTACCCCTTGTAAGGTTCTCTCTGATCACCTGGTTTCTTCTTCTTGGCAGACTTCACCAGATGCTTCCTCAGATTTCCCGAGTCTCCAAGACAGAGTTGTTGTTTCCCTGTTGCGCGATTCTCCTGTAGCACATGTTTCCAAGTGGAGGTGTGGGGTTTCCTCCTGGGGACGTGCAGTGCCACAGCACTCGCTGACGGTCTCCCCGGTAGTGACAGAAAGGTGTTGGCGGTGGGACACTCCTCTGAGGTACGCACAGAGGAACCGCTCCGTGGCGGGGCAAATACATCTGGTCCTGCCGGTGAGCCCAGAAAGGCAGGAAAGTCGATCGACTGGCTTGGGTATGGCTCATGGCAGTCTGCACACTTTCAATAGCTTGTTGCAAAGTTGGGAGTCTACTGCTAAGTCCCTTTTAGCTTGTGCCAGAAAAAATACGGCTCCCCTGCTTCTCCTTGTGCTCTGAATATCTAAAATTGTCGTTAACGCTTCTCACGAGCCGCTTTCTCATGAGCCACTTACTTTCCTTTGATCCCTAGTACTTTGTCGCAGCATACCTGAGCCTGCAGAGGTGGCAGCAGCAGCGGATACGCGTTTCTGGGACAGAAGGCTTAGCGTAGGGTTTTGAAAGCATCTGTGGGAGCAGCACCTGAGACCTGAGCTTAGTGGGGCCATCAGAGATAAAAAGAAAAGGTGAAGGGACTGGAAAGCATTCATGTTCTGGTTGGGCTTTGCAGCAGCAAACTGGGGCACTGGCTTTCTTGCGGCTGGTTCCGGGAGGGTGAACAAGAAGGTCTGTTTACTTCCTTGGTGTGCTTTGAAGAGCGCACCTGGAGCAAAAGCAGGACTGACTTTGATGTCAGAAATGCCGGGCTGGCAGCGCTGGGGGCTGATGGCCCTTCTCAGCCCTGGATCGGGCAGGATGGGTTGTAGGGGGTAGGTTGTTCTGGAGTGCTAGGCAGGAAGTGAATTTGGACGCAACCCAGCGCCTCTCCCAGGGTGAGAGGTCCAGGTCTGTGTTTGCTGAGGCTCTGGCCTGCAGATGCTGCTTTCTGTGGGGCTTGGAGCCAAGTGGCTTTTTAGAAAAAGTGTAGCGGAAGGGTTATGTGCAGTTGAGCCGATCCCCTCTGACTGCAGAGGAAGGAGAAGAGCTTTTCCACACATGCCTTAAAAGGCCAGCTCTTTACTCCACTACCTGATGGATTTCAACTGCAAGGAATACTCATGGCCAGCAAGAAAGCTCTTCTCCACTGCCTGCTGTCCCTGTGGCTTCCTCTGACTGGGAAGCCCATTCACCGTCACCCTGCTGGCTCTCAGACCTGTCCCCGTGTGCCTTTCCATCCGCATCCATCTCCCCGACTCCTCTAGGCATATGGGGGACTCCTCTTGGGCATCTTGACTTCTGCATTTCCTCCTTTTCCTCAGCCACTTTTAAATAGCCCCTTAAACCTCTCCCTTCTCCCTGGCATCCCGTTGTCTCTCTGTCATCTGGTGCTGGCTTTTCTGGGGTGGGTGGAGGAGCCGTGCAGACCTCGGTGCCCTTCCCCGTCTACCTGGGACTGAAATAGTCATCGGTGTCTGTTCTGTACAGTCATTTCAAGCCTTCGTGGAGAGCAGGCTGGAGGGTGCTGGGCCTGAGGCTGATTAGAAAGCCAAGATCTTGATCAAAGAGAACCTTACAATGAAAGGATGGTGTCTTACCGAGCTATCCTGTGTCGCTGTGGTCTCCACCCAGCGAGCCTGCTGCCTAACGTGCCCTAGGACAAGCCAGTTGAACAGGAGAGATTAGTCCTTTGCCTCTGTTTTTAATTTAAGTATGATTTCTCAGAGTGACCTGCCAAGGATGCGCTCGGAGTCCCAGGCCCCGGGGCTGAAGCCAACCTGTCTTATGCAGTAGCAATAACCTAGAGACTCTTAGGCCTGTCTCACACGTTGATTCAGTGTTTTATCGATAAGCTATACAAGCATTGCCAAAGCTGAGACTTCGAGTTGTTGGGGGAGGCTGGGAGCAGGGCTGCTGGCCACAGTCGCCGCTCCTGGGACTTCTGGAAACATGTTGAGTGCCATTCCCCACCGTGAAAATCCTTGTCGTTTGCTCCTAATGCTTTTAACCAGATCTGGGTTTGGAACGGAGACTTACCGAGCAAAAGAGCTTCATAGTCGGAGCGCTGGCTGCCGGGGAAGGAGGGCGGCGCTTCGCCCGAGTCCTGCCTGAACAGCCGACCCGCTTCCACCAACAGACGGAGGATGGCTCCGGGCATCCGAAGGAAACACGGCTAACGGGAGAGCAAGACCCGAAGCTGAGGTACCGCAGAGCCAGCCCGCGCGTCCACGCCGGACATACAAAGCTGTCTGTACTCGCACAATGAAGGACAGTGCCCGCAGGTGCTG
The DNA here is from genome assembly GCA_013400875.1 of Anhinga rufa. Taxonomy (NCBI): domain Eukaryota; kingdom Metazoa; phylum Chordata; class Aves; order Suliformes; family Anhingidae; genus Anhinga; species Anhinga rufa. The sequence goes on along the minus strand of VZTV01112587.1, from coordinate 22,412 downwards.
GGAGAGGCGGGTGAGCTGGTTGGATTTAGTGTTTTCCTGCGCTGCGGGAGTGCGGAGAGACCCCGGCGGTGCTCGGCATGGCTTCCCAGCAGTGCTGCAGCCAGCGGCTGCGGTCGTGTGGGGAGTGGGCTGCTTCCTCTTGGCGTGGGAGGCGGCAGAAGGGCAGGGGGGTGGTAAGGAATGTCCTCTCCTTGCAGCTTCCTTCATCTCGCCAGCTTCTTCGTAGTGCCCCTTTGACTAGCCACATCAAAGGTTCACCCTGTCCTTCACCTTCCAGATGCCGGTTTTACGCTCCTCTCCTTTCCCCATTGCACATGCTTGTGCTGCAGAGCTCCGTGGCGTTGCCGTCGCTCTTCGGCGAGGGCGAGCCCTCCGTACCCTCATCCTTTGTTCTCTTGATCTCTGTGGGGCGCTGGATTACTTTGTAAATATTTAAACTCTGCTTCTGTGGTTTCATAATCCTGACGGTAGGGGAAATAAACTTATTTCTGTGGATGTCTCCAAGCGCTGCATCTCTTATTGTTGAGACTCCTTCCTCCTTCCAGCCGGGAGCGGGGCTGGTGTTCCCCCCCTGCCCCGCTGAGCTCCAGCCCCTCTCCTGCCCCACGGCAGCGTGTCTGGCTGCATGCAGGAGCCGGACCCCAAAGCTCTCTCTTTATGAACTTGCCCTTTTCTCTGCTCCAGGGCGAAACTCACGGCCCTGTTTTCAGACCTGCCGTTTGGAAGGGGGGGTTTGGGGTGGGGCAGGGGGACCCGATTGCCACAGTGTGGGAGGGTTTTGCAGGTTTAATGCCAGCTCTCGAAGCCTGGGACCTTCCAAGGGCCTTTGTTGTGCTTGGGAGGAGAAGGGCCACCACCTCCCTGCTGGCTCTTGCCCTTTGCAGGTCCCTAAGCCTCTTCCCTGGGTGGCAGAGCCCTGCGTGGCCCTGGGGAAGGGGAGCCGAGCGCTGTGGGGAGGAGGATGCTTCTTTAGAAGATAAGCCTCCTCTTGCAGGTTGGTCCCCTTTAGCTGTGAAGAGCTGCCCTTTCCAGAGCTCTAAATCTCCGGCATCTCTATTTTCTCGGAGACTGGGGGGCACTATCCTCCTCCAGGCTCCTTTCCCCCCGCCAGCGCAGAGTCCCCCACCTTCCATTTCCATGCAAGCTGCTGGGGAGGGGACGCGTGTGCAGGGCCCGGGGCTGCCGGGAGCTACGGCGGAGCAGGGAGCAGAGTGGGATGTGAAGAGCCGGCCTCGTTTTCCCCTCTCCCAGCAGGATACTGCTGCCTGAACTGGGAGCGAGGGAAGCTGGGCCTCCGAGTGCTGTAACGATTGCTAATGCAGCAGCCGATTTTCCGTTACATCTGATATCCAGAGGCCAGAGCTGCGCGGTGGGGGAAGTAGATCAGCCTTAAAATTAGGTTGTGTACAAGGCTCGGGGATTTGACGGCTCAGCCATCTTACAAAACAGCACCTGGATCCTCTTCTGCTCAGCCCCTCGATCCAAACCGCGCTGCTCCTGCGGCTGCATTAACTCCAGCCCCTGCTTTGGCTCCGGGGCTGCGAAACAGCAGCGAGGGGGGAGGATGGCAGGCAGCCTCCGAGGGGTTTAGTGTCGCTGGAGCACGGGGTGAGGATGCAAAACCCCCCCAGGAACACGCTCTGCCCAGCGTGCACGGCTCTGTACTGCTGTAACCGTCCCGCTGGGTCCCTGCTGGCCTCCCAAGCGTGGCAGGATTTTTTTAACCTGCTTCTGCTGCCCGGGGAGCTGCAGGGAATCTGGCTGGAGGTGCGTGGGAGCTGAGCCGCGCGGTTCGGGTCGTGGCATTTGGGGATTATGTGGAAGCAGCCAGTCTGAATGTGCCAAGATAGTCACACTCGGGTGCCCGGGGTGCTCACGGCTCTTCGGCCGCGGCAGGAGGCTGGACTGTGCTAGCCCTGCTCCTCTCATCTTTCCCTCCTACCTCTCAGCGTGGCCAGCCCAGCCCCGGGAGGGACGGAGGCTGCAAAGCGCAGCGCCAGGATCCATCCCAACCTGCCAGATGGCCTCAACCGAATCATCCGAGCGACCTCGCCGCCTCCCGTCCCTCTGCCCTCGCCCGGAATGGCCGAGTGCGACCGATCCACCCCGACAGCCGCGGGCCGGGGGCTTCTTCAGCACGGGGGAGCGGGGCTGGGGGTCCCTGGCCTCCCCGCGGGGACGGGGCAGCGGGTGCCCCATCGCCGGCAGTGCCACAGCCGCGGGGCCGGCACGGAGCCGCCTTTGAAGCAGGGTCACTTTGCCGCAGCTGGCTGGAGGGGAGGGGGCCCCTGTTTCTCATCCCCTTAGTGGTGGGGGGGCACATCAAAGGGCTGCCTGGGAGCGATATCAAATTGCACTTAAGCATTTACACGGTGGAAGCTTTTGAAAACACCAGCCGCGGTGGCTGGGCTGCCTCCGAGGCTGCAGCTCCCTCCTCATCCTCACCCCCCCCATCATCCACGTTGTTTCCCAGACAGGGGAGGGAATGCGGGGCAAGACCCAGCGCTGGAGCTCTTGATGCCCGTGTCTTCCTGGGCAGGTCTCGCACACCACCCGCAGCCGGAGCCAGAGGTGGAGCCGCTGCGAGGTCCCTGCTCTAACGCGGGGATTAAAAATTAAAAACGAAGAGGAGGGGGCTGCAAGCAAAGAGCCCCCCCCCCCCCGGCCATGGGACAGGAGCCAGGCTCCGTCCCTGCGTGCCTGGGGAGCGCTGGAGCAGCACATCAAAGGCAGCGGGAGGGCAGAGGGCTCGGGGAGCCGAGCCCCTGCGAGGGGGGCACGGGGCCAGATGGCCCCATCGCTGCGGGGGGATGGACGTGGCG
>VZTV01112587.1:1523-11537 GCA_013400875.1 Anhinga rufa | reverse complement strand
CCCTGCAGAGCGGCACCGTGGACGCCTTTGTGCAGTGGTAAGGCAAGGGGTAGCACCCTGAGGGGCACCCAGAGGGGCTGGGGTGCGTGTGCCCCCCCCTCACCCCGCTGTCACCCCCAGCTACGTGCTGCCGGACGACAGCAAGACGAGCCGGCAGAAGACGCGGGTGGTGAAGCGGAGCCTCAACCCCCTCTTTAACCACACCATGGTGTACGACGGCTTCCAGGCCAAGGACCTGGCCGAGGCGTGCGCCGAGTTCACCCTCTGGCACCACGAAGCCTTTTCCAAACGCCAGCTGGGCGGCATCCGGCTCAGCCTGGGCACAGGTAGCGGGGGGNGGGGGGGGGGTGGCAGTGGCGTGGCCGGAGGGGGTGACGGCGGTGGTCTCTCCGCAGGGAGCAGCTACGGGCTGCCGGTGGGCTGGATGGACTCGACGGCGGAGGAGCGGGAGGTGTGGGGGCGCCTGCTCCAGGAGCCCGGGCAGTGGGTGGAAGCGCTGCTGCCCCTGCGAACCAACCTCGTCCCCCGGGCATAGCCCCCGGCCCCCCCACCATGGACCACCCGGTGCCAGCGGGACTGCAGGACCCGGGCAGGGACAGAGCTGCGCCCAGAGCAGGGGGTCTGTGCCCCCCCCCACACCTTTTGGCAGCAATGAAGTGGCACCGGAGGGCACATGTGGCGGCTGTTTATTGCTGTGGGCACCGTACCCCGACTTCTCCCTCCAGCGTGGGGCTGGAGCCACCATGTCCAGCTGCTCCTGGCCTGGGGCTGTCCCCTCCGTCACCATCCTCCCGCGGTGGCAGCCCCGGGGCCTGGTGGCTGGGTCCCCAGGGCACAGCGCCGGGGCCAGGGCTCACTCCCCTTCCCCCTGGGTGAGGGTCCGCCGATGCTCCAGGATGGCTGCCCAGAGGCGGTAAGCCGACCCGCGCCTGCTGGGACATGGCGGGGGCTGTTGGAGGGAGGGGGCCACGCCGTGTCCCCCCACCCAGCACTGCCCCCCCTGCTCTCCCCCACCCCGGGCCAGGCCAGGAGGGGCAACGCAGGCTGGGGGTACCTGATGCCCACATAGAAGAGGTCGTCACGGGTGGCACAGCTCAGCAGGTCCCTCAGGGTGAAGCCGTGGGAGAGGAGCTGCGGGAGGTGGCGAGGAGCGTTGGGGGGCAATGCCGGAGGGGGGGCCCTGCTCCCACCAGCGGGGCCCGATCCCCAGCCCCCACGTAGCTCCGCGTGCCCACGGGCCTCACCGTGGCCGTGGTGGCCGGGTCCATGCCGTGCTGCTGCAGCCACTCAAGGAGGAGGGGGTCAGCCTGTTCCTGGTGGGGCTGGGGGCTCAGGGGCGAGCGGTCCTGCCCCAGGGTGAAGCACCCCAGGGGGGCCTCCCCATGTTCCCCACTGCGCTGGGGCCGGCTGGGGACCGCGGTGTCATCGCCGCCAGAGCGAAGCGCCCGCTGCATCAGCCGCTGGCACTCCTGCTCCTTCTCAACCAGCTCCTGGAGCAGCCTGGGGGAGAGCGGGGCACGGACTGGCACCTGGGGGGGCACAGGCTGGCACCCAGGGGGACGGAGGCACAAGGACCAGCAGAGCCCTACCTTCTCGTCTCCGTGCGGAGGTGGCAGAGCTGTGCCAGCAGCACGGAGGGTGTCTGCAGAGAGGTCAGGGGGTCTGTCCAGGTGCTGGGGCTGGTGCTGAGCCCTGAAGTGGTGCTGTCCTGCTGGAGTCGGCTCGTGGGGATGGACAGCCTCGGCGGCATGGGGTTGTCCTCGTCGCTCGTGTCCTTGGTGACATCCTCCCCAGGGCAGCCGGTCTTTGGTCCCAGGTCTGTGGGGCAGAGGCGGTGGTGGGCACAGGGAGGTGCCCGATGGCCTCGGACCCCAGAGCACAGGGGACAACACAAGGAGCTGGGCCCAGCCGAGGCTGCCCCAGTGCTGGCTGCCCCCTCATATCCCTTTCCCAATACCCCAAAGTTCCCCGGCCCACTCTGGGCCAGCCTCCCTCTTCCTCCACCCGCCCAGCCATGGTGGTGGGACCCGGCCCTGCATCCCAGCCATCCCCCAGTGCCACCCACCTCCCGCCAGCACAGTGAAAGCCGCCTGCACCGCCTGGCTCACGGCGTCGTCCAACGCAAACATCCAGTGGGGTTTGATGTGATGCCGGCGCAGCACCCGTCTCACCTGGAAGGGGCATCACCTGCACCAGGGCATCGCCGTGCCAGGGCATCACCATGCCAGGGCAACACCCACTCAGCACCCTACCGCTCCACCGCGGGCACTCACCGCGGCCTGGAAGCTGAAGAGTGGAGCCTGGAGGTGGGGGAGGCTCAGCCCCTCCGCCCGCAGCTGGGTGTGCAGTGCCAGGAGGTCCTGGCGCAGCTGGTGCTGGCTGGGGCACTGGATGTAGCTCCGCAGGCAGCTCAGCAGCTGGGCGAGATGCTCCGAGCCCAGCCTCGCACCCGCTGTGCTCTGGGTGGGCAAAGGGGATGCTCAGGGGCTCCCACCATGGCCACGCTCTGCCCAGCTGCTGTGCAGACCCCCCGAGCCCCGGCACCCAGCACCCCACCTGGCTCTCCTCCAAGGCGGCGATGATGCCCGGTGCCTCGCTGGTGAGGACACGGTGCAGCGTGGCCCGGCGCTTGCTGTCCTTCCGCAGGAGGAACCCGTCCCCGCTCTCCTCGGGGGAGGATGAGCGTAGGCTGTGGTCGGAGCCAGCCGAGTCCTGGGCAGTGCTGGTGGGAGGTGGGGAGGGTTGGCGCTGTGTCCCCCCCCAGCCTCGGGCATTTAGGAGCATGGCCCCACGGTGGGCATGGCCATTGGGCTTGGCAGAGGGCATGGGGACCTCCATCAAGCCCCCCAGGCTGCAATGGGGCGGGAGGTGATGCCTCACGGGGTGCAGTGTTGGGACACGGCATGGGGAGCGGGTGTCATGGGAGGCAGAAAGCCAACCCCCTCCTGCCCCGGGGTCCCTCCGTCGCCCCCCATGTCCGGGATGCCCTACCTCAAATAGCTGCGGCTGGAGGCTGCCTCGCCAGGGTGGCACGGAAGGCTGCCCGCTGTGCCCCTCACCGGGGCGTCCAGCCTGGCTGAGGAACATCCCCCGGTCCCATCGCTGCCCTCCACATCCCCATCCTGCTGCTCAGAGTAGGGGGGATCACCTGCCAGGGAGATGATGGAGATGGTTATTTAGCAGCTCGTGCCAGGCCCCCCCATCCTGCCCCCCAGACTCACTCCCCGCCGGGGGTACGGCCCGGCTCCGGGCCCTCCTGGCACCGGCGAGGAAGGGGTCCTGCAGCAGCGCGGCGGCTGTCGCCCGCTCGGCCGGATCAGCCTGGAAGCAGCGCAGGATGAACGTCTTGGCTTTGTCCGACATGGACTCGGGCACCTCCGGGTGCATCTTGAACATGCCCACCTGGAGGAGAAGCAATTGTGGGGCTGCAAAGGGACCGGCCTCCCCGAGGGGGAGCAATTTCAGGGCTGCGGAACTCCCATATCCCCTGTCCAACCCCATGGGTACCTTGAACATCGCAGCCTGGGGGCTGCCCAGCTCGTAGAAGGGGGGTTTGCCCGTGGCCATCTCAATGATGGTGCAGCCCAAGGACCAGATATCTGCTGGCTTCCCATAGCCCCATGGCCCCTGGTCAATGATTTCTGGGGCCATGTACTGCAGGGTGCCTGGGGAGAGGATGAGGAGGGGTAAGAGGAGCCCATATCCACCACCCAAACTCCCCCTGGGGTGGGTCCTCCTCCTCTCCCCATGCCGGCTGCAAAGGATGCAGACCCCAGCATCGCCTGGACCTCAGCATCCCACCGCCCCCAGCCCCGGGCTGCCCTTACCCGTGAAGGTCTCGGCGCTGGGGCTGATGCCCGCCAGCCGCTTGGAGGTACCAAAGTCGGAGATCTTCAGCACCCCGCTGTACGTGTTGATGAGGATGTTGTCTCCCTGGTGTGAGAAGGGCACCCCAAAATAAAACCAAGCCACAAAAAGCTCCTGGAGCTCGAGCGGGGATGTCGAGCATCAGCCCAGGGGCTCTGGGCCTGGAGGGGCAGCTCCTGGCTGCCTGGTGCCCCCCGAGATGAGGGGGTCAGGCCTTGTGCCCCCAGGATGGGTGACGCCCCCCACCCTCTCACCTTGATGTCACGGTGCACGATGTGGTTATCGTGGAGATAGCTGAGCCCGTCGAGGATCTGGCGGGTGTAGAAGACGATGGTGGGTTCGTTGTCCTTCAGGGGTCCCCACTTGGAGCACAGCAGGGATGAGAGGCTCCCTGGAGAGGGGGAATGGAGGGGGGCAGCAACCCTGTTCAGACCCCACATATGGCCACGTGTTCCCCTCTGACCCCCAAATCCCGTCCCCAGTGCTGCCCACCTCCCGGCACCTCCTCCATGAAGATCTTGATGAAGCCATCCTGGCTGACGGAGCCCAGGTACTGCACGATGTTCCTGTGCCGCAGGTGCTTGTGCAAGGCGATCTCCTCGTGCAAGGACTGCGAGTACCTGTGCGGTGGGACACTGGGGTGAGGGGCTGCCCAGGGTCCCCCGGGACCCCCAGGGACCCCCCCCCAGCATTGCACCTACCGGCTGTCCCGCTCCGGGATCTCCTTGATAGCAATCCGCACTTGGTTGTTGAGGCAGCGCCCGGCGTAGACGACCCCGTACGTCCCCCTGCCCAGGACCACCCGCTCGCCCGCCTCCGTGCACTCGTAGTTGTACTGTGGGCGGAGATGCAGGGTGGCAGCCCGTGCCACCCAGCACCCCGTGTTGTCACCCTCTGTCACCCCATGTCCCCATCTCACCTCCAGGATGGGCTGTGTGGGGCTGGGCACCTCCTCGCCGCCCGCCACCTGCTTGGCCAGGAGGGATTGGATCCGGTCGCAGAACCTGCCGGCGGGAGGACGATGGTCCTGAGCCCCAGTGAGGATGCTGGGGACCCAACCACTGACCCCCCGGCACAGAGGGGCTCCTGCTCCCCCTCCCAGTCTGTCCCCCACCAGTGGCACGGGGGGGTCTGTTCCACCCTGCTTTCTGGGACCCACCTGCAGGGGTTGAGTCCCTGCAGGACCCCTTTCCCCCAAAATTAATGTAGGAAAGAAATCACATGCTCCCATCCCTCCCCACTCACCAGGGCAGTGGCTGGGGGTCCCCCATGCCCCCCACCAGCAATATGGGGGTCCCCATGCCCCCCAGCCCTCTGCTCACCACCGGCAGTGCTGCTGAGAGGGGAAGTAGAGCTGGAAATCCTCCTCCGTGTGCATCACATAGAGGAAGCAGCCCCGTTCGTCGCACTTGCAGATGCTGGAGGGAGAGGACCCCCCCACCCCGTCAGCAGTGGGGCTGCTGCTGCCCACGGGGCGGGCAGAGGGGCTGCGGGCACACAGGGGGCATCCTCGGTCCTGCTGGCAAGGGCTCACCTGACACCCCGGATGGCCGTGGCCGCAAAGGTCCAGCTTGATGCTGCTTTCTGCAGAAGGGGCAGGTGAGGAGGGGGTCACTGGGGACCCCCCAGGCCCCCCCAGCCCCATCCCTACCTCCTCTGTGGGGCAGACAAGGGCAAGCGTCAGGGCGCGCTCCTCTGTGTCACCGTCCAGTGCCAGCCGGGCCGGCCGCAGGACCTTGCCAAGCTCCAGGACCAGGACCTGTGGCAGTGGGGAGCTGCAGGGTGAGCCCCCCACCCGCTGGGTCCCCAGCCCACATGCCTGCACCCTCATCCTCCCACCTGGGTTGGCACTGGTGGGCTCTCGGTGCCTCCCCAAACCCCAGGAGAGCCCGGACCGCTGGGTGATCCCTAGAGACAACCACCCCAGGCTCCGTGGGGCTCCTCACCGGGCAGCACGGCACAGCGACGAAGGGCTGGCACGCGTCGAGGAGGAAGCTCAGCCAAAAATCAGCCAGCTCCTGCCGGGCAGAGGGGACCTGCGGGCTCCTCTGGAAGTGTTTGTAGAGCAGGAAGGTCTCCATGACCGAGACCAGGTACCTGCGGGGACGTGGCAGGGCAAGAGAAGAGAGAGATGTCCCCAGCACCCCCTAAAAGCCCCCAAACCCCCTCCTGGGGCACAGCCACTGGGGACTGGAGCCCCAGTCTCGCCCAGGTGGGGACATGCTGTGCTGTGCCATACCAGCCCGGCGCGTTAAGCTTGTAGAGCTTCTCAGAGGCTTGGATGACTTTGCTGAGGTCGTTGGCCAAGATGCCAGCTCCGAGGCAGAATCCCACATCCCAGTAGTAGCGCAGCTCCCCCGGGCTGCCCTTGCGACCCTGCAGGCAGCTCAGCTTCACCCCTGGATGTGGGAGCCAGAGCCCATCACCCCTCCGCCAGCAACCCTGCACCCAGGCACGGCCGCTCCGGGGGTGCCCCGATGCCAACGGAGCCCAGCACTTGGTCCCCATCCCCGGTGGGTCCTTGTCCCCGACCTGCGGGTGGGCACCCACCGATTTGCTGCAGCTGCACAGAGGTTTCGAACTGGTGCCCAGTGGCCATGAGGACGACGGCGGCGTTGATGCCCGCATGGAGGCTCGGCTCCACCTCGAAGGCTTTGCTGTACCTGGGCAGAGATGCCACGTGGAGGGCACGGCTGCTGCCACCCCCCTGCCAGCCAAAACGTGGCTGCCTCGGGGTCCTGGAGCTGCCCCCTATGATGGGGGAGCACTCCAAAACCAGAAAAAACCCCAAAAGAAGTAAAAAAAATAAAAGCCCAGCAGGAATTAGCATGACCTTCCTCCGCGTTGCTGCTGGAAGGGGTTTGAACGTGGGGCTGTGCTGCCTGGAAAGCCCCCAGAGCCCCAGCAAGCCCCCTCGACGGGGGCACGGGCAGGCAGGCGGCTCCCAGCCCTGTCCCCAGTCTCACCAGTAGAGAGCCCGGTCCCTCATCTCGGTGTCGGCGAGGCCGGAGTCGATGAACATGTCCTTGTAGATGCGGCCGCACAAGCAGAGGAGGTCGGGCGCAGCCCCCTCTCCGCGCTCCACCACGGGCAGCAGCACCGACAGGGCCTTCTCCCGGTCCCCGGCACGGTTACGCCTGTGCACACACGACCGGTGCTCCCTCGGTCCCCCGACCCTCCGGCTCTGTGCCACCGGGATGCCCAGGGGGGGTGTTGTGTGTGTGTGTCCCCACCACCACCGCTCACCGGCTGAGGGCAAAAGCGTAGTGGAAGCGGACGTTGGGCTGCTCAGCCACGGCGCAGGTCGGCAGCGCCTGGAGGGTCTCCACCAGCGAGATGATGGCATCGTAATCCTGCGGGGACGGTGGCGGGGCTGAGCCGGTGGGCCCCGTGCTGCCCGTCCCCAGCTCCGCGGGGCAATGCTCTCCCCGGACCAGCCAAGCCCCGAGGGCTGCAAGCTCCTCCGAGCAAGGGGAGGCTGTGGAGCCCCCCCCGCCGGGATGCCGAATGACCCCCGGGACCCCCCGCCAGCCCTCACCTGCACGTCGCGGTAGGAGAGGAGGAGGTTCACCACGATGTCCAGGCTGAGCAGCTCCACGCTGTCCAGGCGCTGCTGGATGCGGGCCAGCTCCCGGCTCAGCTGCTCCCCTCGGTACATCTCCCGCGCCCTCCGGATATCCCGCCGGATCGTCTCCCGAAAATACCCGCTGGGGATGGGGGGCGGGGGGGGACGACAAGACGAGACGTGGGGCTTTTGGGGTGGTGGCAATTCTCCGCCAAGCCCTGCCAGCCCACGGGGGCGTGGGGGTTTGCGCGCCGCTGGCGGGGTGGGCAGCAGTACCAGGAGTTGGTGGGGATCCCCTCCAGCAGCTGGACGAGCCGGGTTGCCAGCGGGGTGAAGTTCTTGGTCTCAAAGCTGGGCTGGAAAAGCTCCGTCAGGCACTTCGTAGCCCTGGCATCGCAGCAGACGACCTTGTTCTGGGGGGTCACCGCATAGGGGATGAAGGTGTAGCTGCTGCAGAGGTCCTGAGGGAGGGGAGAAGGGGCGAGTGGCTGTGCCAGCTGAGCTGAGAACCCCTCTACTCCTGTCATGGATCAGCCCCCTCTCCCCTGGCCTCCCCACGCTGCCCAGACCATACAGGCCATGCTAACACAACCACCTTCCATAAGCCATTAGCAGGGAAAGGCAAACCAGCTTTATCTCTGACTGCCATCATTACGCTCCAGAGTGAACACTCCTGGTTCTTTTCAAAACCAGGTACCCCTCTCCATGCTGCTGTTCCTGGCCCTTGCTCTGCGCAAGTGACACCGCCCCTGACTCTCGCTCCCCGTCTGCATCATCCACCCTCCGACGCTGGAGAGAGGCAGCTCAGGGGGGGAGAAGGGCTCAAAGCCCACGGCACTGCGGCAGCGAGCACGGGGACAAGAGACGCACCGAGTTCTTCTGGCAGATGTCCTCCTGGGGAGAGAGGGAAGGAGGAGGGATTTAATGAGCATCCCCCGGCAAAAGAAATCAGCTGATTTCAGGCTCAGGGATCGGAATTACCTGGAAAACAGCCAGGGACAGCGAGGGGCGCCGGGGCCGAGCCACGAGGGCGGCCGGTCGCCCCCACACCGCGAGCGCTGCGTGCGGACCCCGGGCAGGGCTGCAAACGCAGCCGGCTCCTCATCCCACCCCGGCCCAGGGAAGGGGGCTCCGCACGGGTGCTCCCCCAAGTCAGGGCAACGTTTGGGGACGATTTGGACGCGCTCCCATCCGCATTTTCCTCCCCCCTCGAGCGCCGAGAATCCCTCGGGCCGGCCCCTCCTGCGCGGAGGGTTTTGCTTCCAAGGAATCGGCTCTTCCCAGGGAAAAGCGCCTGTTCCCAAATTCCTGGCTGGTTGGGGCCAGGGGAGCACCCAGCACCCCGCACCCGGCTCCGGGGCTCACCGGGACGCCCAGCCCTCCCCTCCTCATCCCATCCAGCTGCAGGGAAATCTCTGCCAGAGCAGGATGTGACCCTGGGAACTCGGCGGGGCTCAGGGGAGGGATGGAGATCCCCCTCCGGCCGGCACGGATGCTCCCGGTGCTCGGGGCTATTCCCACCCTGGGGAAGCGGCACGCGGGGGGCCGGGGTGTCCCCGTCCCCGTCCCCACTGACCTGCAGGGCCTGCAGGGCGGGCAGGTCGGCCTGGCAGCACAGCAGGATGTTGTGGGACATGTTGAAGCTCTCGCGGACGCCCAGGTGGTAGAAGAGGGAGGGCTGGCACACGGAGTCGCTCAGCTCCACCACAGCCACGTCTGCGGGCAGGGTGGCGGGGATGCTCGCGGGACCGACGCCGGACCCCGAATTCATGGGGCAGGGGAACCAACCACCCCCCCCCCAGTTTGTGGGGGTCTGAATCCCCTACAAGAGGGAACGGCCCCTGCCCATCACAGCGCCTGAGGCCACAGTGAGGGGCTCCCGCTTGCCCCCTGCCACAGGGTCGAACCCTGAACAAACCCTCCACAAAAAAAACCACCCTTTCCGAAGTCAAACCCAAGCGTTTGATTTCCCCCGGGGAGGAAGACCTCCCTGCAAATGCCCAATCACCCTGGAAAGCAAACAGGAGGAAGGCAGAAAAGCAAACAGCGAAGAGCGCGCAGCCGGCAGAGCTCCGCCGGGAGCTGCACGGCGGCTAGGGACAGTCTTGGCCCAAATATTCCCGGACAGCTGGGATAACCAGGCAGAACCGGCCGGAAAAGGAGGGTGATAGAAACCCCACGCCGCAGATGCTTCCGGCGGAGCAGGCCGCGTCCTCACCTGCGTTGTAGAAGCAGTCGAGGGTGGCGGTGTCACCCAGCGCCAGGGTGCCAAAGGGCAGGGGGTGCAGGCGTGCCCGCAGGTCACGGCAGGCGTCGTGCAGGCTGCGCAGCGCCGGGCAGGCGGACGGCTCCCGGCCCAGCACGCAGACGACGCTCAGCACCCGCCGCCCGCCCGCCCGGCCCCGGCTCCCGCACACCGGCCGGCCCGTCGTGCCCGCCACCGCCAGCGGGTCCTGCCAGCAGCTCCCGGTGACCGGGGTGGGTCCTGGCACCGCCATGGCTGGGGTGGCCAGACCCACTGCGGGGGCTCACAGTGAGCACTGGGAGAGCCCTCACCCTGCACCGGCTGCCCTGGTCCTTAC